>JABAKD010000009.1:20528317-20773317 GCA_012845835.1 Undaria pinnatifida
AGAGGGGTTCGGGGGCTCTAAATGGGTTAAGAGCGTGGAAGATAGTACATATAGTAGTATAGATGGTAGATGGTTCGTACTCGTAGTGATTGGATGTACTGTAGGGTAAAGGATCAACACTCAATAAATAATTGAATATTCATTAAAGCATAACAAACGCTGCAATACGAAAAAAAAACGACAAAAAATTGCGTCCGATATAACTGATAAGCAAACATGAAACAAGACAACCACGTATTTATTACACGTGGTGAGTAAATACGTGTTACGTATAAAAGTGTCTTCTTAATTTTTTCGAGATATTTTGAAAATGAAAATAAACTCCGGCTGTGAGATCGAAGATTTTGTCGAAACTCATGGTACAGACGTACCTGGTACATACACAGCTTGCAAAGATGAGTTTCGACAAAATCTTCTATCTCACAGCTGGAGTGTATTTTTATTTTTATAACATATACGTGAGCTCGCCTGCAGGGAGGGGTGGAAAAAAAACGTAAATGTCGGCCACATCACCAGCCACTGCTATCAATCGATGTATCAGTCCATATGTGCATGCGTACGAAAAGCCCAAGTCGATTGGAAAATGAATAGAAATAAAACAAAGTAAGAAGAAAGCCAGGAAAGGAAAGGAAAGGAAAGGAAAGAAAAAATACCACCATAACCAGAGCAGATTCTATATTGTAATGGTATGTAGAAACTGACTGAAAACGGCATCGGGCACATAGCGGGCATCCAGTGCATAGAGGGCATTGAGGGGAGCTCTAGAGCGCATAGGTTGCCTGTCTCCCTGCCTGAGAGTGTCGCAAGCAAGTGGCATGGATGGGATGCGCCAGAGCAAACGAGCACCTCGGAGGTCCCATGCATCCTTTTTTGTTTTTTTTGTAAATGTATACTCGTACCGTGCATTGTGTAATCGATCGTGTTCTCGAAGTTTAGTTCCACATCATGATCTGGGCGGAATATATATATTTTTTTTTTCGCACACTCCTACCTTCCACCTTCTGGACAAGTCATGGTCACAGGTGTCATCCGTTCCTCCCCTCCGGTTGTTGCCTCCAATTTTTATAGCGCATAATAAGGTGCAGCAATCCCACTGCTTGTCGATTGTTCCTCGAGTGTCGCTAACTCACGCTCTCGCGTTTTCCGCAAGTCAATTTGTGCACAAGAAAAAGTCCCCACGATTTTAGACGAGTATGCACTCGGGGGGATTCGAACTCACGAAACTGACCTATACCAGGCTCGAGGATAACCTGATACGCCACCGGGGCGATGATGCGCCACCTGGGCGACCGGCACTTATGTACCAGGTATAGTCCATATTATGCCTGTGAATGTTTTGCGCAATGTTTTGCGCAAAGGATACCAGGCAACGGCCAGGTAAAGCGTATTGTTGTTGTTGTTGTATCACATTCACTAACTTCTTGTAAAGAAACTAGATTCCGTGGTCACACAAAGGTGCTGGAGCCCTAGGAAGATCCGAAAAACCAAATGAAATCAAAATTCGTCCCGGAAATACTACGCTTTCCCGCCTAAAACGCACGATACGATGAAGGCGCACAAGTGAATAGGTTAAATGTGCAAACTGTTGTTGTTTTGTTGTTGTTTTCTCACATTAACTCTTGTCAAACATCTAGAGTCCGTGGTCACACAAAGGTGCTGGAGCCCTAGGAAGATCCGACAAACCAAGTGAAATCAAAATTCGTCAGGGAAATACTACGCTTTCCCGCCTAAAAACGCACGATACGGAAGAAGGCGCACAAGTGAAAAGGTCAAATGTGCAAACTGAACTCACATGGCCGCGGGTATCCACTCAACTACAGCATAGAGTTCCCCCGTTCCCACAACTAACCAACTCGCGGCTACAAAGTACAGCGGTTGGGCTGTCTGCACCGTACGAACCGCACGGTAGTCGTGAGCACAGACGAACGCGCCTGCTGTCTGGAGTGCTGTCAGAGTGACGACCCGCGGGCATGCAGTGAAACAAGAGCAATTGAACCAATACAAATATCAATGATCGCCCCGCCTTCCCGGGTTATCTGACAGGAAGGTTGCAGTGCAGCTACTACGCCCGTGCCTGAAAGTTGAAAATTGCGAGGGGTCGTTCCCCATGAAGGGTACGTATACAACTTTACCAACTCTACAAAAATCGGTGACGTACGTAAGTAACATGTTGTACTACTGCCTCGTTGGAAAACCCTGACAAAAAGACGATCGCTTCTCTCGTGATGATGGTGTGCGTGCGGGTCGTGGGTCTCCGTGTGCCATCCTCCTGCTGTGGCTCTCCATGGCCGCCTCATCGCCTTAGTTCACTCGGCCCGCTCCTTCGCACTTGCTCTCGTTGACACTCAATTCCAATTGGTTCCCCTTCTGCCCCGTCGCTAAAAAACAAAATGCTCCACGCAGCTTGGGGTGCTGATCTAAACAAAAATTCTCGTTCAGGGAGAGTTTAATCCGTCTCTTCCCCGCCCGTCGACGGGTCGCCCTCCTCCTTCGTCGTCGAATCCAACCTCCTGCCGGCGTATTTCCCTCCACGCAAACCGAGACTCCGCCGTAGTGTGGCTCGTGCGTATACCGCGTGCTGTACACGTTTGTATATTAATAGCAGGCTGCAGGGCTTGATACTTGAAGAACTCACCATGAATATTACAGCAGCAGCACTAGTAGTACAAACGCAGAGCAGAGAATAGAGAGCAGCCGCACTAGTAGTACTACTGTAATGAACGGCGGCACGGCGGTACATGAAATACAATTACAAGCAGAACGCGTATACGCAATACGTGCGTATGTCGGTGATTTCTGATACGAAGACTGGCGCCACAGGCTGCAGGCTAAAAACTACCTGGTGTAAACTAAAAAGACAGCAGTTTTGCAGTTTTCGGTTTGCATTGCCAAGGGTTGCGGCAAGAATAACTGCCATCGCCGCTTCCTTTCCATGTGTTCTTCGCCGCTGGGACAAACGCCGTGCTGGTGTACACGCTTCAGCGAGGACCCAGACGTTCTACGTAAGGGATTTGTTACCCGGATGGCAGACGGACTGGAAGAGAAACTCTGAGCCATTAGATTGTCCACGGAAGCGCAGTCTGGGGTGTGCCCCTCGCCGACGATGCAGTCAATGTCTCCAAGTCAGCGGATGACCTTGCGAAGATGATGACGGTCATTGTGAACGTCTTCGAAGCAGCAGCAGCATGATGATGATGATGATGACTCACCGTGTCCGAGAAGAAGACATCAACTTCAGCTTGCGCTGCCGGGGTTGTAACGAAGACCACTGATAGGGACAGCTTACGCTATACCTACAATGGGACCCGAAGGGTGCGCCAGCTAGCGTTGGGCTGCGAAAGCAACTGAGTTAAATCGACACACGACGCGTATGAAAATACGTGGAAGTGTGGTGAGCTACGTAAAGCTTTATTTTTCCCCATCCGCCGGAGGATTAAAAAAAAGAAAAAAAAAAAAGACAGCAACCATCTTGCTGCGGACATCCTTTACCTCACCGCTCGTCATCGAAGCAGCAGGTCAGAGGGATAAACAGACGGTGCAGTTATCAAACCCTGGGCGGCCTTGTCAACGAGACCGCCGACGTTGTGCCAGATATCAAACGGCGGGTTCGACTCGCGTGGGCATGCTTCGATCGGTTTAAGCTGGAGCTGTGCGATATGGAGACCGCTTCATTCACGCTGAAGGTTTGCGTGCTAAAGTCCGAGGTGATGGAGACGCTGCGGTATGGGTGTGTGGCGTGGACTCTCGGGGTGGAGCACATCGCTGTTCTCCAAAGCTCGCACGGCAGGCTCCTCCTCCGGATCATTGGCTTCCATCGCCGACAACGCACCGACCACCGCATGTCGTATGCCAGGACCCTCAAGAAGGCGCGATGCGAGAGCGTGGAGAAGACTATCCGCAAAATGGCGTCGCCTTCTCGCGGAGGCCGTCCAGCGGGCAAAACCTGAGCGACTTATCCGGCGGGTGATGTTCGAGACCATGGCCGGCGGTGAGGAGAACGCGGGACCGGGTCGGCCAGGAAAGACATGGGCGCGATGCCTGGCAAACGAGTTGGCGGTGTTTAGAACAGAAGAGGGATCGACGGCAACCTCCCCTTTGTTGTTCGGAGTAGAGACGGTGCTACGGCCCGCGGAGGCTGAACACACTGGCAAGAGGTACCGGGGGGGGTCGTCGAAGCGGCGGATGGTTTCATGGCAAGGTGGCACATGGCCGAGGTGGAGAATAGCTGGTTTCGGCATGCAAACGAGGACGCCAAGAAAAGGGCGAGGAGGAGAAGGGAAGAGGGGAGGTGAGAGGGGTGGGGGAGGCGGCCGTACTAATACTACTGCTGTTGATGAAAGCAGAAAATTGCTGGCAGATCATGTAGCAAGGCACCAATGTGACTCAACATATGGAACCTGTGCTGTGCGTGCTGTCTATTTTCTACCCTCGAATTCGTGTTCAATTTCGAGAGTGTTTTTTCTTTCGCTGTCGGCCGGCTTGTTTTTTTTGCTTTGCTTTCATTTTTCCTTGGGGGGTGTGACAGCGGCACCACTCGAAAGCACTCAAATCGGAGGCCGCTGTCGACGGGAACAGGAAAGAGGTGGCAGACCGTTTGGCTAGCCTGCAGGCTCGTCCAGGCAACAGAGAGCTGGAAACGTGCGCTGCTCGCGCTTCCCCTCTGTGGTACGAGTACGAGAAGTTTGTTTTTTGCGTCAAGTTTTTTTTTATCTTGTTTCTTTCGTTCTTTCATATCTCTGTGTGCCGCTCCTTTCCGTCCTTCTTCGCGTTGATAGCGATGAACTACACGCACGCACGTCCTAAGTGTAATTGAGTGCCCTCCGTAGAAGGATAGTTTATAGATTCGACGTGAAACCATGTCATGATTGAGGTGAAACCACGTGACATTAGATGTCACATTCACGTCAAGCCCATCATAGATGGGCGACAATGTAGGTGACGATGATGGGACAGGCAGAACGCCCCACATCTCACTACCAGCTCTACCAGCTCTACCTGCTATACTTGCTCTGCCCTGCACTACCGTGTGCCAAGGGCCTGTGATGTCTGTCTTTTAAAGTTCAATGTAGAGGAAACAATGTATAAGCTTTGAGCCTATCTCAGCGAGCCATGACGAGAGACCAAACAAGGGCACCGGAACCCATGAGGAGCACGCTTCCCAACACCGACCAACCACGCATCCCCCACTCGGAGTACCACCACAATTGGCGTCGTCGGCAGGACTCGTGGGACCATTGGTCGAAAGGCAAAAAATTAATAACCAGTACGCTACGGAAGCACAGGGGCCGTAATGTGGGACCTAGAAGGCTAGCATAAGGCCCTTGGTCGAACTGCTGAACGGGAAACCGAGGCAACCAAAACAAATCGCTAAAACGCAGAGAAACACGACACCTCAACAGTGGCACAGAAAACACCAAAATGGTGGTACTGGAGGCGTGTGTGATACGCCGGAAAGCTTAACCGGGGGGGGCAAACAGTGGAGTACCCTAAGAAGCTATCTGGGTACAGTACCAGGAAAACGGGAAGAGATAAGTGGTGAGGTCTCCTAGCCAAAGCAATACGCAAACAAGGACGAAACTGAGTCGTAGACACAGAAAGACGGAAGGTACTACTATCGGAAGCCAGAAAGAGGGTCGACATATGACACCTTGAGAGGCTAACTAATAACGGGAACAATGCCAGCAAACGTAGCGAGGCTATTCAACCATAACAAAGCAAGCCAAAAATGGGGTCAACAAGAAGATACTCGTTCAGCTCGAAGCAGCGCTGGAAATGTCTAGCTTCAGAAAGAATGCAGGGAACAGAGAAGACAATATGAAGAAAGTCGCAGCTGAGTACCATACGTCGGGAACGCGGGGTCGCTAACGTGGAGCAGCCCTAAAAAGGTAACCGAGAAAAACGCACGAAAAAACAGGAAGGAGGCAAATCGTGTCGTAGCAACGTACTGCAGTCTGACAAAAAGAAGGAGGGTCCATAGAAAGGGACCTTGAAAGGCTACTTTAAGAAAACGAGCAACACTAGGTACGTAGCGAATGCATTCCTCCGAAAGCGATTTCGCCGAAAACATAACATGAAAGGGGGTCGACAGGAAGCGACCTTTATGGGCTATGAAGCCAAACAGGGGTCAAAACGTGGGCCCGATGCGACAAGTACGCCAACAAGCCAAGAGAAAAACGGGGGCCAAGAGGGGACGGCCTGTGGACTGCACAGTCAGAACGGGCTGTAAAGCCATGACTAAGGCCGGCGTACTTGAACCCTATGGGCAGGTATGCCGAAAAAAACAAGAAAAAGTGGCCGAGAGACACAAGACCTGTTGGCTGCAAAGCCAGGACGGGGGTCAGTGTCGTTGGACCGTAGGGGCAGCGGTGCCGAGAGAAAAAGATAAGAAATAGTGGTCCAGGGGGATAGATCTGCTGGCTACAAAGCTAGAACGGAGCCCAACAGCAAGGGGCTCTTGGCGGCAGGTACGACCAAACAAAAAGGCAGAGGCCAAAGAGAACCGACAGATGGGCTGGAGAGTCAGCACGGAACCGTTAACGTGGAACCTAAGGGGGGCTGTCAATGTGAAGCCAGTGGTCGAAAATATGGGACCATAGACAGTAGCGATAGCTGGGATGCCGTAATACCAAGTGGCTGGGGCTAAAGTGCAGCGACGTCAGTCGTGGGAAGAAGTACGCCAAGAAGCAAGAAATGTCCAACAACAAAAAGGAAGTATGCCAAGTGGCAAGGAAAGTCCAACAGCAACAAGAAAGGAGGTAATGCTTCGGCACTACGCTTCAAGCCGTAAACTCGTCTGGCCTTCACAGCGTGACACGAATTCCTTTCTTCTCTTCTGACTTGGTTTCTGCGTCTATACCTTCTTTGGCTCCCTTCGCATCCTTGCGCTCAGTGGCGCGCCCTTCGTGTTTTCGTAGGCCGATTGCTACTGGTATACCGTAGGTACATACCCTTTCTCGAGCTCTCACGGTTGTGAGCTCCATCCACTGGGTTGTATACCTTGCAATGAGGCGTTTAAGCCTCATTATCACGAGGTGTGGGGGAATCTATAGCCTAATTTTCGTTTGTTTCGAATAGCCGCATCTTCGATCCCCTTTCCAATTTGGATGTTTTGTTAACATCCTTTGATTGGCAGGTGATCTGCATCTACGACTATTCAGGGTGGCCTAATGTAATGGAGTGCCCTCCGTAGAAGGATAGTTTATAGATTCGACGTGAAACCATGTCATAGCTGAGGTGAAACCACGTGATATTAAATGTCAAACTCACGTCAAGGCCATCATAGATGGGCGATAATGTAGGTGACGATGATGGGACAGGCAGAACGCCCCACATCTCACTACCTGCTCTACCTGCTATACTTGCTCTGCCCTGCACTACCGTGTGCCAAGGGTCTGTGTTGTCTGTCTTTTAGAGTTCAATATAGAGGAAACAATGTATAAGCTTTGAGCCTATCTCAGCGAGCCATGAGGAGAGACCAAACAAGGGCACCGGAACCCATGAGGAGCACGCTTCCCAACACCGACCAACCACGCATCCCCCACTCGGAGTACCACTACAAAAGCCTACGCGGCACGTGAGAGAAGACACCCACGAGAGAGACGGTTAATTTGTTCCTTCTCATTGTGTTTTCCTGCATTTGTTTGTTTGTTTGTCTTCGCATTGCAGGAGTCCGTGTGTTTTCGTTGTTTCCTCGATGTTTTTTGTGATGTATTTTTGTCCCACTACTACAAGAACAGTAGCAGTACCTGGTAGTTTCTTCCTTGAGTTGTTTTTATTTTAGATGTATGTGTTATTCGTGCCCGGTAGGCTGACATTTCATTTGCCTTCTTCTGTGTTCATTTCGATTATTATTTTTTTGTTTCTCTGTAATAGAACATCTCTAATAAAACACCGGTTCTGGATCCGAAATTGAATTGGTGATTTTTCCGGCTCCCATTTGGGGCTCCATATCGTTTTGGAGTGGACCCGAACCATGAAATGGTTGTTGTAATACCACCGTAACGCCTACTCGAAACTGAGGGGGGGGGCAGTTTCGGATTAAATGATGTCCGAAAATGGCATCCGGATTTGGTTTTCCATGCGTCTTGGAAGGCAACAAGCGTGGTAACAAGCCGAAAACAGCCGTAAGTAGTAGTAGTAGTAGTAGTAGTAGTAGTAGTAGTAGTAGTAGTGGTAGTAGTAGTAGCAGTAGTAGCAGTAGTAGTAGTAGTAGTAGTAGTAGTAGTAGTAGTAGTAGACACATTACACGCATCAGATGTATCTCGTATCCGCTGAGCAAGCAACACGTATCATAGGCGCATTCGTGCTGCTGCCGCTGCTGCCGATGGGATCGGATATTGACGGTGACGAACACTAGAGACTTGCCACTCTCCTCGAAGCCGCGATTGATTACACCAGTTGCAACATTCGCCAAAGCACAAATCACGCACTTGTCGTCGAGGACGAGGACAGCCGCCATCTGCGACATGTCGTTGGTGATGAACGAGATCGGCGGGAGCGAGGGCGAAGACAACCCTCCTCGCGTGAAGCGAACACGGTTTGTTTTCCCTTGCCCCACCTACAAAAGCTTCATTTGCGTGCGCTGAGATGCTCTTGTGCGGCGAACTCGTACGAGTACACGTAGTCGAGCGATCGCCGTTGTTGATTTCTTCGCGAGAACTTTTTATCCAAAAGCAATCTTGTTGTCTTCAAACGTTCATTAAACCGTTCCTTCTATATACCCACCGACATGATTGATTGATTGATTGATCTTCAGTACACCGAGAGTCCGTGGTGATTGATTCTTCACATCCTGGAGAGAGCAATTTCTGTGGTCACAGACTGTCTGTGAAACAGAGTAAACCAAACAGTCAGTCGCAATTCATCAAGGTGAAGCAAGTGAAGTGCTAGCGTACCGGGTACGAGGACACGACAGAAACAAGCCAGACCATACACACGAAACAAAAAAAGAAGAGAAAACAAGGAGAAAAGATAATGTGAAAGAAGAAAAACAAAACAAAAAAACAATAGACAAGTAAGTGTTTTGAAGAATGTAACGGTAACGCAAGAAGAACACCGGAAAGGGAAGGGAAGGAAAGGAAAGGAAAGGAAAGGAAAGGAAAGGAAAGGAAAGGAAAGGAAAGGAAAGGAAGGGGAAAGGAAAGGAAAGGAAAGGAAAGGAAAGGAAAGGAAAGGAAAGGAAAGGAAAGGAAAGGAAAGGAAAGGAAAGGAAAGGAAAGGAAAGGCTGCAATTGCCAGAGGAACACCATGCGTGCTGAATGAAGGGGAAGAGATACCTGTTGCACGGGCACAACAACGCGAAGAAGAGAACTGCTGTTGCACGCTACGGGCAAAACAACACGACGAACAAGACAGCTGCTGTTTTACGGACAAAAACAACGCCAAGACGAGGAAGAAGATACCGGCATGAGGCATAACAAGACACAATGAGGCATAATAAGGCCGGTGGGGAGGGAAGTAAGGGAGCAAACAAAAAGAAAAATAAGAAAAGAAAAAAGTAAAGGACCGCAGTCAAGTCATTACTGCTGTCGCTTTCGCGCTCCCCCCATTGAACCCAACGAAAACAAAGAAACAAAGCAAAAGCTACCACTCGCTGTATGTAGAGGGTTCAGGGCTATACTCGTAGTAGTAGTATTAGTAGTATTAGTAGTATTAATAGTACTAATGGTATTAATCACGCTCAACGGGAGTTAGGATCTGTCGATAAATCGTAAAATTAAATTTGGGTTCCTCCATGCATGGGTGTTGTCGATCCGATTCTGCCCGAGAGCGCTTCATAGCGTGGGTAAACACACTACTTCGACGCGCGTCGACGAGGGAAGAACGCGCTGTGTCCTTCTGGCGGTAGAAATGAAGGCGCGTGCCGTGCCGTGTTGGGGGGGGAAGGGAAAGAACTCGCTTCCTGACGCCGGACGGGTGTATGCATCGGAGTTATGTCTGGGGAGGGAGACGGAGGAGAAAAAAGGCGCGAAGATGAAATATTAGTACTTGGTAGATGGGATGGCATGAAAAATGACGAAAAAATGAAGCGCGTCCAGGACGTGAAACGTCAAGGCCTTGATGCGTACTGAACAGGCGGTGAGGTGAAACGAAAATTGTGCACACCTAGGTGAGTGCGCATGTACATAGCGGGTCGCCCCGGTGGCGTATCAGGTTATCTTCGAGCCTGGTATATATAGGTCAGTTTCGTGAGTTCGAATCCCCCCGAATGCATACTCGTATACATTCGTGAGGACTTTTTCTTGTGCACAAATTGACTCACGGTAAGAGCGACAGCGTGAGTTAGCAACACTCGATAAAGAATCGATGAGCAGTGGGATTGCTGCACCCTATGCGCGATAAAAATTGAAGGCAAGAACTGGGGGGAAGAAGGGACGACACCTGTGACCACGGCTTGTCCATCCAGAGGCTGGAAAGCAGAAGAAGTGTGAAAAAAAAAAAAGAAAAAAAAGTAAAAGAAAAAAAAGAAATCGTGCACACCTACCCATCTTACTCTCGCACTCGTGTGCAAGGTCGACTTGTTGTGCTGTCTGCCAAAGGAAAAGGGTGAAAAGGTGACTGCTTCAGGCCGAAACAATACCTACACCCTCAGCGACCCTAATCGGTGTACCGGTATGATACATAACCCATGCACCCCTACCCAACGCCCGAAGCACTGAATTTGACATCATGGACACTGTGGTACGTACGCACCCTGATCCCACCCCCCATGATGTTCGTGCTAGGTTACGGCTTAAAAGCTTCCGGTCGGGCTGGGACCTGGTACCAGGTATACCGGTCGCCCCGATGGCGTATCAGGTTATCCTCGAGCCTGGTATAGTATTCGTTGGGACTTTTTCTTGTGGACAAATTGACTTGCGGAAAGCGCGAGAGCGTGAGTTAGCAACACTCGATGAAAAATCGACGAGCAGTGGGATTGCTGAACCCTATGCGCGATAAAAATTGAAGGCAAGAACTGGGGGGGAGATGGGACGACACCTGTGACCACGGCTTGTCCAGAGGCTGGAAAGTATAAGTGTGCGAAGAAAAAAAAAAAAAAGGTCAGTTTCGTGAGTTCGAATCCCCCCGAGTGCATACTCGTATAAATTCGTTGGGACTTTTTCTTGTGGACAAATTGACTTGCGGAAAGCGCAAGAGCGTGAGTTAGCAACACTCGATGAACAATGGACGAGCAGTGGGATTGCTGAACCCTATGCGCGATAAAAATTGAAGGCAAGAACCGGGGGGGAGAAGGGACGACACCTGTGACCACGTCTAGTCCAGAAGCTGGAAAGTGAAAGTGTGCAAAAAAAATAAATAAATAAATAAATATCGGTACTTAATACTCGGAAATATCCCGTTCTGGTTGGCTATCTCCACCGCACAAGACCCTCAGAGGAGAGGACGGGTCGACATACTCACGCGTCCGTATACAACTTTAGTGGTACTGCTGTATAGCTTGTAGGTAAGGACAGCTGACGCTATCGCTTTTAGCGGGAACCGAAGGACACGCCAGCTAGCGCTGGATTGCGAAGGGAATCGAGTTAAGTCGACACACGACGTGTATGAAAATGCGTGCAAGTGTGTGGTGTCTAATGGGGTTAAGCTTTATTTATTTTGCCCCATCCGCCGGAGGATAGAAATAAAAATAAAACTACAACTACAGCAGTATACTACAGCAGTACCGCAGTTAAGAATTGTTCAAAATAAAAAGATGCATCCCTATTTAATGAAGTATACTACTAGACTACAGCAGCAGTACGAGTAGTAGCAGTAGTGTACTGGTACACCAGATAGCTGGTACCAGGTCCCAGTCCGTGCCGACCAGAAGCCTAAGCCCTAACCTAGCCCCAAGATCACAAGGGGTGGAACCAGGGTGTGTACAGTGTACATGATGTCAAATTCAGTGCTTTGGGTGGGTGCATGGCTAACGTATCACACCCCGATTCGGGTCGCTAAGGATGTAGACCTATTTATTATGATTTTTCGGCCTGAAGCGGCCACCTGTTGACCCTTTCCCTTCTTAGGCAGACCGCACAGCAAGTCAACCTTTTACACAAGTGCGAGAGTGTAAGATAGGTAGGTGTGCATGACTTATCTTGATGTTATTGTTGTTGTTGTTCTCACATTAACTCGCTTGCTCAAGTCCGTGGCCACAGGATAGGTTCTAGTCTGGAGTGGAAGAATACCCCAGGGGAAAAACACCAACGAAACCAAAAGTGGTACACGCATATGTCATACTAGCTGACGCAATTCATGCCTCCGTAAGAAAAATATAAAAAGTGAACTCGGGAGTCAGCCTTCGATGTGCTAGGTCCATACTGGTACATACGTCGCACTACTCGCGCCTGGAAAAACCGACTGTATGTACCGCTTGCCACCCAGGAAAGACTACACCACGTATACATTAGACGTAGTATCTATCACTACGCATACGCACGTCAGACTCGAGTCAATTGGAAAAGAAAAAAGAAAAGAGAAGAAGAAATCGAAAAAGGAAAGGAAAAAAGAAAAGAAAAGAAAAGAAAGAAAAGAAAAGACAGGAAGACGGACGAAGCAAGAAAAGCGAAGGGAAAACACGTCACACTAGCAGACCCTAGTAACTGACTAAACACGGCCCTGGGCTCATTGAAGGTGTCAAGTGCATCATCAATGGCATTGGGGGGAGAACGCAACAAGGCGAAGAAGTCAGGGCGGCGTTACGCTAACTTGTGACGGCCATTGGAAGGCCCACAAGCTTGAAGACGATGATGGCCAGACCCAGACCTCAGTCTCTTGGGCATGACGCCCGCCCTCCCCCCCCTTCCCCCCTCTCCCCCACTCCCCCCTTCCCCCCTCCCTCCCTCCCCCCCCCCCCCCCCCCCCCCCCGCCTCCCTCCCCTCGGCTGCTTGGAGATGCCGACGGTGGATGGCGCTGCCGCGGCCTTTGCGTGTCGCTGTCCAGCTCTGCAGCTCTCCGTGTCACGCCAGTTCTTCATGAATGACTCTGCTCCCTCTTCTACCCGTTGAAACCATATGCCGGCCTTCTGTGCATCCTTTCGCCACGCTTCGAATTTCATTCCAAAGGTGGACATATCCTCCTTCGGGTGCACCATCCAGTCCTTCTTTTGCCCCCCCTGAGTAGCCCTTACCCCCAACAAGCTCCCCAAACATACCCTCATATATACATACACCGGTATATGTTTATTTTTCACACACCAGCTTCTGGACAAGCCGTGGTCACAGGTGTCGTCCCCTCTCTCCCCCGGTTCTTGCCTTCAATTTTTTCATCGCGCATAGGGTTCAGCAATCCCACTGCTCGTCGATTCTTTATCGAGTGTTGCTAACTCACGCTGTCGCTCTTACCGTGAGTCAATTTGTGCACAAGAAAAAGCCCCCACGAATCTATACGAGTATGCACTCGGGGGGATTCGAACTCACGAAACTGACCTATATATACCAGGCTCGAAGATAACCTGATACGCCACCGGGGTGACCGGCTATATGCGCACCTAAGTGTGCATGCATTTTTTTCGAGTGAACAGGCCACCCGTGCTCTTTCGTCTCTCCTGCCTTTTGTTCTCTAGCTTTGGGGCAGGGAAGAGGTGCAGCAATATGTAACGGCATGAAACGCGCAGTATCTATCATCTCATAAATACTACTCGGAGTATTTTTCATAATAAACGGAGTGGTCATGTGGGTGTTGTTTTGGTTCTTTCTGTATACCCAACGACATCGTCAGCACACCCAGGGTCCGTGGTGATTCTTCATCCTGTAGAGAGCAATTTCTGTGGTCGCAGACTCCATGATGTGTGAGACAGAGTAAACCAAACAGCAATTGCAATTCATCAAGGTAAAGCAAAAGTGAAACGCTCGCGTACCGGGTACGAGAACACACCAAAACAAGCCACAGACCATGAAAAAAAGAGGAGAGAAAAAGAAGAGGAAAGAAAATAAAAAAGAAATGAGCAAAGAAACGACAGGTGTTCCGAAAAGTGTGACGCAAGAAACACAAAAACATGCTTCATCTAATTATTATAAAAATTAAAATACACTCCAGCTGTGAGATCGATTATTTTGTCGAAACTCATCTTTGCAAGCTGTGTATGATACTCCGATCGCGCGTATTACGGGTTGTGTGTCCTCATTAAGGATATAGGTCGGCGACTCGAGAAACCCTATCTGCAGGACGGGCCTGCAACGAATTCTTGCAGGACGTGCCTCTGATTGGCCACCTGCCGCTTTTTATTGCCCGCGTTTTTTTTGTGGCGAACGCCGGCCGAACGCGCGGCGAAGCCGCGCGAGGGCACTTTTAGCCCCACGTACCGGTCAAACGGTCAGGGGTCGGGTTAGGGTTGGGGTTAGGGATAGGGTTAGAGTTAGGGTTGGGGTTGGGTGGGGTTTGTGCAGGTACCTGGGACAAAAGTGTGCCAAAACGTCCTGCAAGAATTCGTTGCAGGCCCGTCCTGCAAATAGGGGCTCCCCGGCGATTCCCCTTACAACTACAGTGTAGCTATGAGGGTCAACAGGGTGATGTTAGGCAGTCCGTGCACGGAAACTATAAAACCCGTTTCTGAGGGGGACAAAATCTGACAGCTGTGGAAGGAAATGGGAAATGCATCATTTTATCAAGTGAACACTGTAAGTCGAATAACCGGTGAGGGGAGGGCGGAGTTTTTAAGGACATGGGGGCCTGATTTTGATCAAAAGGGGGGCGGGAGGGGGGGAAGGGGGGGGAGGGGACGGGTGGGGCAGGTCAATTTGTGCGTGGAAACTATGAATCCTTCTTGTGGGGGAGAGGGGGGAAATGTGGCCAGGGGGGGCGGGGGGGAAGGGCTTTAGGTCGCATAGATGTACGGGTTTGCTATACGCGTGGTGCTAGGTCTAGGCGATGGTGCGGGTGGTGGGGAAGGAGGGGGCGTTACGGGGGGGGGGGGGGGGGGGGGGGGATTGCAGCAGCGGCATGGACGGCTCTAAAACGAGAATAATGAGATGATACAAGGGGGGCTTCGCCGCGGCGGGCTGACGCCCGTAACGGCGGTACAGGATGTCGTAGGCAAACAGAGGCTGTATAATGCGACACTACGTACTGCCAAGGGGTGCAACAATTGTTGTTGTTGTTGTTGTTGTTGTTGTCACATTAACTCGCATAATCAAGTCCGTGGTCACAAGACAGGCTCCAGCCACTCTGGAGCGGAGGAATACCCCAGAGAAAAAACACAAACAAATCAAAGGTGGTACACGCATATATCACAGCTGACGCAATTCATGCCTCCGCCAGAAACATATAAAAAGTGAAATCGGGAGTCAGTCTACGATGTGCCAGGTCCATACCGGTGCATACGTCTCACTACTCGCGCCTGGAAAAACCGACTGTACCGTTTGCTACCCAGGGAAGACTACCACGTATATATCACACGTAGTACCTATCACTACGCATACGAAGGACAGACGCAAGTCGATTGGAAAAAAAATAAACAAATAGAAAAGAAGAGAAAATGAGAGAAAGGAAAGAAAGACAAGACAAGACAAGACAAGAAAAGGAAGCGAGGAAAGAAAACGTGAAAAAACGTCATACTGGGAGACCCTATGAACTGACTAACTAACTAAAGACGGCATTGGGCTCATAGAGGGTATCAAGTGCATCAATGGCACTGGGGGGAGAACGCAACAAGGCCAAGAAGTCAGGGCGGCGTTAAGCTAGCTTGTGACGGCCATTGAAAGGCCCAAGAAACTGCACGACGATGATGACCAGACCTAGACCTCGGTCTCTTGGGCAGGACGCCCACCCTTCCCCCAATGAATCAGGGGTGAGTGCAGAGAAATAATGCCGAACATCAAGAAACACGTACACTTCCGTTTTTCGTAGCTGTCCGTCCAGCGATAGCACTGTAAGAAGCAATACCTGCATCGTGGGCGTACCACATGCCTTCAGACTGCCCTTTCTACGCGTGCTAATTAGATACAGTTAAGGAGGAGGGCGAGTAGGCGTCGACGGGCGGGGAAGAGATGAATTAAACTCTCCCTGAACGAGAATTTCTTATTTTTAGAGCAGCACCGCAGGCTGCGAGCAGCATTTCGTTTTTTAGGGACGGGGGAGAAGGAGAACCGATTGGAATTGAGCGTCAACGAGAGCAAGTGCCATGGAGCGGGCCGAGTGAGCTAAGGCGATGAGGCGGCCATGGAAAACCACAGCAGGAGGATGACACACGGAGACCCACGACCCGCACGCACACCATCATCACGAGAGTAGCGATCGTCTTTTTTTCAGGATTTTTTTACGAGGCAGTAAGTAGCACAGCATGTTACTTGCGTACGTCACTGATTTTTGTAGAGTTGGCAAGAGTCGTATACCCTTGATGGGTAACGACCCCCCGCAATTTTCAATTTTCAGGCACGGGCATCGTAGCTGCGCTGCAACCTTCCTGTCAGATAACCCGGGAAGACGGGGCAATCATTGGTCTTTGTATTATGGTGGTTTTGGTTCGATTGGTCTTTTTTCGCTGCATGCCCGCGGATCATCACTCTGACAGCACTCCAGACAGCAGGCACGTTCGTCTGTGCTCACGATTACCGTGTGGTTCGTACGGTGCAGGCAGCCCAACCGCTGTAGTTTGTAGCCGCGAGTTGGTTAGTTGCTGTGGTAACGGGGGAACTCTATGCTGTAGTTGAATGGATACCCGCGGCCATGTGAGTTCAGTTTGCACATTTGACCTTTTCACTTGTGCACCTTCTTCGTATCGTGCGTTTTAGGTGAGAAAGCGTAGTATATCTCGGACGAATTTTGAGTTAATTTGGTTTTTCGGATCTTCCTCGGGCTCCAGCACCTTCGTGTGACCACGGACTCTAGATTTTTGACAAGGGCTAATGAATGTGAGACAACAACAACAACGACAACAACAACAACAACAACAACAACAACAACCACAACCACAACCACAACAACAACAACAACAACAACAACAACAACAACAACAACAACAACAACAACAACAACAACAACAACAACAACAACAACAACAACAACAACAACAACAACAACAACAACAACAACAACAACAACAACACAACAACAACAACAACAACAACAACAACAACAACAACAACAACAACAACAACAACAACAACAACAACAACAACAACAACAACAACAACAACAACAACAACAACAGTATTGCATACCGTCCTCCCGGAGGTGAGAAATGTCGTAAAAACGTTGCGGGTTTGGGCCCTCCTTGAACCGTTTTATCTTGAAACTCAGCGTGTATCGCAGCCGCGAAAAAATCGTCCAAAGATACAAGGGATGACAGCCATCCTTTACCGCAGCCTCTGGGTGGTCCCAAACCGTTCTGGGTGCTGACCGTCATCCGTACGCACGCAAACCCCCATGCCCTCGTGAAACTGGCGGGTAACAGCCATTCTGTGGTACCTGGTACGTTGAAGCGTGCGAGCACCACCCACAACCGCGTCCGGTTGACGGAGTCATATGCCTTGTGGAGGTCGATGGAGCACATGCCCAGGGGCGGGGTTCCTACCTCTTCCGCGTTGTTCCAACGAACATCATACGGACTGCTGTTGTTGAGAACATCGATCAACATGCCGACTGTTGATTGCGCCGAGCGAAAGCCGGATTGGTCCTCGGGGAGTAAGTACCCCGCCGGCCTCGCAGTAGTAGTTGCTGGGGCGGCACGCGACGTTTTTGAAGAATATGATACAAAGAAAAAAAATGCCTGCATGGGTAACAAGCGAATGTCTTTAGTTGGTGCAATCAGAGCGATCCTTTGTTTTGTGAAGAACCTTGGACAGTCGTATATATGTATGTTTTTTTTTGTTTTTGTTTTTTTCCAAAACCGTCAGATTTATCCCCTTGAAAGGAGTTACAGCTTACATGCACAAATTGCCCGCCCGTCCGCCTCCCCCCCCCCCCCTTCCCCCCCCCCCCCCCCCCCCCCTCCAACCCCGCTCGCTTTTGATCAAAACCAGGCCCCCACGTCCTTCAAAACTCCGCCCCCCCCCTCACCGGTTATTCGACTTACAAGATTCACTTGATAAAATGATACATTTCCCTCCACAGCTGTCAGATTTTGTCCCCCTCAGAAACGGGTTTTATAGTTTCCGCGCACAGACTGCCTAACATCACCCTGTTGACCCTGATAGCTAAACTGTAGTTGTAAGGGGAGTCGCCGACCTATATCCTTAATGAGGACACACAACTCGTAATGCGCGTGATCGGAGTATCACACACAGCTTGCAAAGATGAGTTTCGACGAAATCTTCGATCTCACAGCTGGAGTGTATTTTCATTTTTTATAATATGTACTCCGGACTATATGTGTTCATTGCTGGCCGACGTCTCCCGTTCTCCACGCATTGGCAATCATGTTTTGTTGTGAAGGCACTGCATTTTTGAGTTTAGACGTACAGCCGTAAGTCGGCCGAAAGATAGCCCGGCCCCACCGCCTTCCAATTTGGTATACTACCCCGAATGAATCACGCCTTCCCGCCCATGGTTTGTGCGATCTAAATATTAACGGCTTTTATAGTCTCCGTGCACAGATCGATTATAGGCTGACCGTCTTCGCATCACCCTGTTGACTCTGGTACTAGCTGGTACTAAGGGGAGTCGCCGACCTATATCCTTCATGAAGACATACACACCCCGTACCCCACGCGATCGGAGTAGTACGCACAGCTTGCAAATATTATTAGTTTCGACGAAATCGTCGATCTCAAAGCTGTGTTGTACTATTAGTTTTTAGCAGGAGTATTCAAGGGTAATATAACAGCTGTCATACAGTCAGGTAGCGAGCGCGCGCAGATAGCGAGCAGTCAGACACGAGCCATGGAGAAAAGAGACGTGCATAATGCAAGTTTCGAATTGTATCCTTCCCACTAAATCTAAAATAAATACTGACGATGCATGGTGTCCAATTGTCCAATTGTTTGGATTTGCGTACCTCGGATGAACATACAGGTCGTCACGGTGACGGTCGGTGGTCGGCACGAGCTTCGCGTTAGCTTTAGCCCCAACAGCCAGGCTGAGGCTCTTGTGCTGACCAACGTACGCTTCGTCGTAGAGAACGGATCGAGGCTCAACGTTCGTCTGGCCGACTCTACCGATCAAAATGAAGAGCCTGCCGATGACGGTCGAGGATATGGTGGTGTGAGAGGGAGCACGACCCTCAAGTTGCAGGGCATCGCCCAACAGGTCAGTGCCTACCATTACCGTACATCATGTCACATTGTTGCCGTATCATACTATTCGTACCAGGTATCAACTATCTCACTACGAACACATCGTCCCCTCTAGGCGTTCACCGCGGTCATGTCCACATGACCACATGACTGTCGTCAGTCGTTCCAACAGGTTCTAAGCTCTGTTACCGTTCCTGCTGTACACCATGTTACAGTGTCACCAACAGGGTGTTTACACGACGTTATGATGTTACAATTACTGTACACCATGTTACAATGTTAGTTACCTTGTCCCGAACAAAAAAACGGAAACGCTGGCCAACAGACGTCGACGCGGTTGGTCGTTTCTCGCCCCCCCCCCTTGTACAGGATTCCAACGGAGGCGTTCTGGAGGTAGAGGAGGGGGGTTCCGCGGTGTTTCTGGTGCCCGTTCTGTTCGATTCTAACTCTGTCGCGAAGGGGTACTCCGGCGGGGCGTTACACGTCGACGGGGAGGTGAGCTTGTGAACACCAACCCTAATACTCGCTGATGGCTCAACTGATACTTGTATTTAGGCGTGACCCCGTGCAGGCCACCTGTGACTACGCCCCGCATGTTATTGGAACTCCCCACGCCTCGGTTCAGTTCACTCGCTGATGGCTCACTGATATTTGTATTCAGGCGTGACCCCGTCCACCCCCCGTGCAGGCCACCTGTGACTACGCCGCGCATGTTATTGGAATCCCCCACGCCTCGGTTTAGGTCGCCTTTGAGCCGGCTACATATTTATTGGAAAACCGTCCGTGCTCCGTCCCGGCATCGTAAGCATGCATCGTAAGTATGCAAGGGTCTAAGGTCGTACGGACTACGGCCATGCATGACAATGATAATCATGATTACACCCGGTCTCCCCCTCCGCCGCTCAGGTCACGTTTGAACACGCCGCGCATTTTATTGGAAACCGCGCGTTTGGGCTGGAACCTTCGGGTGGTGAGGGTTCTTGCGGAGGGGCGGTGTCGATCGGCCAAGGCGGCAGGGTGGTGTTCGAGGAGTTTGCAAGCTTCGAGGAGAATTGGTCGGGGCGAGGGGGGGCCTTGTGCAACCGTGGATCGGCCGAGTTCTTCCGAAGGAGCTTTTTCAACGGAAACACAGCTTCTGGTAAGTTGTCTGGTGTGCTCGTATTGCGTTTTTGTCTCGAAGTGCGTTTTTGTCTGTATTGGTAAGCGTGTCAACTGTTTTTATTTTGTGCTTGGTTTTTATGGGGTTTTTTTTTGTTTACCCGTTCTTCCGTCGGTCCTCGACTTTATGTTCCCCGTCGTTTGTCCACGTGGACATTGGCTCTATATCATACTCTATATCATACCCCATTTACTCCTACACGAACATGATTCGGTAAGCTTTTCGAACGCACTAAAACATACGGTAGAATGTTTTCAGATATCCAACCCGACGTTCACCACAACCAGACAGAGCGGATCATAGTCTAAGAAGCAGACATTATATTATACGAATTATTACGTGCTCGGGTTTCTATGGATATAGCAGGCGTTTCCTTGGGTGCGGATTTCATACCGAAATACGAATGATTTTCACAAAGATGCAAAACGACGTCACCACTACCAGAGTGTGGTGAATGATACAATAAATGTATCCTTGTGTACAACGTACGCGGGTTTCTCTGGGCATGGCAGGCGTCTCCTCGGGCGGGGATGGGGGTGCAATTTACACCGAGAAGGGGAGCGAGACGGCGTTCACAAGAAAGTCTACAATGCTCAGGAACTCGGCTGGGCGCAATGGGGGGGCGGTGTACAATGCCGGCACGTTGCGGTTCAGCACCTCAGCCGATTTCCACGGGAATCGGGCGGAGGTAAGGCCTTCTTATTCTTCACGAGGGCTCAGGGCGAATTTTCAAGTACGGGCGCTCATTTCCAGCCTTGCGTGCCCCAATCTCAATGTCCCGTGTCCCGGCCGACCACCGGAATCTCCAAAATATAACACTACCAGCTACATACATGAAAAAAGAAGCGCTGTGTACGTCGTGCCCGACGTTTTGCTTCCCACCAACGTACACAGGTTGAGCACAACTACCAAATATCCACCAGCGCGAGTTCCTAGCTAGATATATGATATCTTCGATAACGTAACAGCAGTGTTTTTTTTGTTGCTGGGGCTCCCCGCTTGAGGAGGTGAGGTGTATGGCTTCCAATACGCTTCTCAGGGAAAAACTGATTTTTGAGTAAACCAGTAAAACCGAAGGTGCAAACCCGATTAACAAACAAACTTTCCCATGGCCTTCCTGGCAGGCATTATTACCCAAAAATGTATTCCAAAACAAGAACGCATGAATTCGCACTCCGACCATTTTCGGCAAAGGAGCCCCCCTCACGCAACGCCACATTCCAGTGAAAACCCTCATGCAGAAAATGTTTTCGCCGAAAAAAAAGTTATACCTTAATATCTCGATCGTAGGATGCGTAAAGAAAAAAGAAGGTTAGCGCAGCAGTTGATCATTACATCATTACTTGCGAATGCTATAAATAGCTTGTAGTCTGTAGTTTACACGATGCCAAAAAATGTTGGGACTCCTTTGATTAAACGATGGCTGAAGGGCTGAAGCTGTTTCTATTTTATCAAAGCGGTGGATTTTGCACGCGGCGCAACGCCACATTCCTGTGAAGAGTAACCTTCCAAAGCGTGTTCGGTTGTGGAGGCGTGCCGCTGTCGGCCTCGTGTACCATGCCAGCCGCACGGCCTGTAAAACGAAGATGAAAACGATCTGAAAGTTGCTAAAGAAATTACTGGGAAACACAAACGTTTCGACCCCTCGAGCTCACGATAGCTCTGCTCGTTCCCTGCCGTTTACCGTCGTTTGGCAACGCTGCAACGTTCGCCTTTCCGCTTGTGTATCACCTGGTATGTATCATATATATGTACTAAATATGTTTTGTATGTATTGTATATGCACTATAGGGGCTGTCCGGACATTCCGAGGCTTCTGGGCTTGGTGGGGGACACGTGTTCAACCGCGGGGTAATGAGCATCAAGGGCGACGCCTCCTTTCGGGAAGGTTCCAGCGGGGGCGAGGTGGGAGAACGGAACACGCCTTCTGTGACACTAAGCGATAGTAATATATATATATATTAATAGTAATATATAGTAACAATGGTTGAAGGTGATGCGTGGCACGGTGGTGGAGGTGCGGCAACCATTGTTTTTTTTCGGGGGTTTGTATCCCTTCAACATCTCTGTCAGCTGTACTGTACCTGACCGAAGAAATGGCTTTGGGAAACGTCAGCGTGCAAGCAATCCGATGAGCAACACCCGTCATGTGCCTTGATGTGCAAGCAACCCGTTGAACCATACCTGGTAGGTATTTTTAAGTACGTGGCGAAGAGTGTTGTTGTGCCAAAAAGAGATATCATAGCGTTCCAACGATATTGCGCGTTTCCTTGGTTGATGAAGAGTCATCCCACTACTACTGTACTACTACTGTACTATTAATAGTAGTAGTAGTAGTAGTAGTAGTAGTAGCAGTCCCTCTATAGTGCGATACTACTGTCCTATTATTAGCAGTAGTCATGCCTTTATAGTGCGGAACTACCGTCCTATTAACAGTAGTAGTAGTAGTAGTAGTAGTAATCCCTCTATAGTGCGGTATAGTGCAGTAGGGGTCGCAGTGCTCAGGTTAACTATTACCAGGTAAGTATGAAATGTTTCTCACGTCCTCCTCAAGTGTGCAAGCATGGATCTAATAGTACGATCATTTTACGTACAAGTATGTTTGTGTTACTATTAGGAGCATTAATATGGTATATTAGTAAGGAATAGTCCATAGAGCTGTTGGTCGGGTTGCGCGAACGACTGTGTTTTCGAAGGCGTGTTTCGGATGATGAAATGAGATGTATGTTAGGAGCCCAGAGAAACTTCTTAGAATCTGCTGCACCGCTAGAACGCGATATATGTATTTTTATGATATATTACGGGGGACCATAGTAAATAGGACCTACGGTACACACAAAAACCAATATATTTCCCTATTTTGACTAACAATATTTGGTCCTATTTACTATGGTCCCCCGTAATAGTACTAATTTATACGAGGTACCAGGTGGGTCTATTATTGGTAGTACCACGCGGCGGAAGGGTTGCTTCATTGCGCCTGTTTTGCTGATTTTTCCTCTTGGGTATGGCGTTTTCTTTTAAATAAGAGACACCTCGCGGCTGTAAAAAACCGATGATTTTGGCCTCATGTTTGCAAGCTGCGTGTGATGCTTCGATCGCGCATGCCACGACGGGTGCGCGTAGCGATAGTTTTCCATCGTTTGTGTGAACCTAGTAGTAACGGAAGGCTTCGGTTTTCGTGGCGTTTTGCTTGGCGTTTTTTGCAGGGTGGGGCCTTGTACACGGTATCCGGAGACACCACGATACTGGGCGGGATCACCACGTTGGAGGGGAACACTGCGGTGAGATTACGGACTACGCACGGCACTTAGTTACGCGCAGATATACGTATGTAACCGGTTCGCATCGTGTCATCGGTTCGAGTCGTGTGGTATTGTGATATTTGTGCTGATTGTGCTGAATGTGTTGCATGCGCTGTATGTGATGTATGTTCTATATGTGCTGAATATGTTGTATGTGTTGTATGTGTTGAGTGTGTTGTATGTGTTGTATGTGTTGAATGTGATGTATTTGCTATGTGCGCTGTATTTTTGTATGTGTTGATGGTGTTGAGTGTGCTGTATGAGCTGAATGTGTTGTACCAAGGTATGTGCTGTGTGTTTTATGTGTTGAATGTGTTGTATGTGCTGCACGCGCAGGACGGGAAATGCGACGACCTGTTCTCCGCGTTATCGGGCGGGGAAGTGAAGCTAACCACAACTTCGCGCCCAAGAACCCCAACCCAGCAGCGGCGCAGAACGTCGAGGCTCATAAGAACCACCCCTTGCCAAGGGTGAATGTATTCCGTTGGTACGCACTGAAGTTAACGCGACGACACAATGGCTCTCATTATGACGAGAAACTCGTAAAAACGTTGCCGATGTGACGAGAAACTTATGAGAACGTTCTCGCTGTGAGCGAGAAAAGTTTAGAATTGTCGATATCACGAGAAAAATATGAGAGAACGTTGTCGATCGATGTTGACGAGAAACGTCTTGGAACGTTCTCGGTGTGATGAGGAAATTGTGAGAACGCATTCTCGATGTAGCGTGACAGAAAAGCGGCATTTCTAGTGGTATGCCGCGCGGATCGTGGAGGGTGTTTTTCACGCTCTCTCATTGGCCGAGGGCTATGTGGTGGTCCGCAGATTGGAATAATAAAGGAAATTTGAAAAGCGGGGCAGCTGCGTTTCCGGCCCGGGTTGGGGTCAGGGTTGG
The DNA here is from genome assembly GCA_012845835.1 of Undaria pinnatifida. NCBI lineage: Eukaryota > Phaeophyceae > Laminariales > Alariaceae > Undaria > Undaria pinnatifida. Next base: position 20,552,828 of record JABAKD010000009.1, read on the forward strand.
GGTTGGGGTTGGGGTTAGGGTTAGGGGTTGGGTTGGGTCTACGCCCGTACCTCGATCCCACCAACCAGGAAGTGCTTCCTAGTTCGCAAACGCGAACAGCCCACCGCGCCAAAGATCCGCGCGACACGCGCGACCAGATCGCTAGGTAAGCTCCAGAAAAGCCAAAGCGCAGGCACGCGCGTTTAGTTTTGCAGCGTTTTACAGGAATATTAGTCTAGATAGTCGTACTTGCAGTGAGCCTGTTTGTGTTTCTGTTCCTTTTATCTTTGTCTCGCGTGCGTGTGGCTTGTCCGAAAAGACTACCGGGCGATTCGGTTTTCACGGCGAAGGCCGATAAGCAGCTGATGCTTTCAGGGAAATGTACTCTATAATATCACAATCCGTCCGCGAAACAAACTTTTGTGTGCACGGATGGATGTTGATAGCCGCGTTTTGTACCACTATTTATACGGTTTTCGTCGTTTAATGCGGCAGGCAGAGAAGGACAGACCGAAGCATTTTTTTTAATTTTTTTGTCAGCACACGCCATTTCCCGCGATGGCGTGACAAAACGTGGGGGCATGGTATGGCGTCGTGGTGTACATTTTTTCCCCGCTGAATACTTTCGTTCAGTTTGTTTTTTAAGTGCTGATGGAAAGCTTCATTCAGCTATTATATGTGCATGCTGCACGGTATATAGTCTAGTAGTAGTGCCTCTATATTGTCTGTGGTGCCTGAAGTTCCGGAATGTGCTCTATAGAGGGAACTACCGGCACTATTTATAGCGGCAACCGGCACTACTCCGCATACTGCCACTGTTGGTTGTTTCCATTTGTGCCAAACGATTTCGCATGCATTATAGCGGGTGTGGACAGTGGAGCACGTGTCTGCACGGGCAACCGGCACTACTCAACCGGCACTGCACATAGTGACCTCTGCTGCACAGTGAAGGTTGCGGTGCTCGCCATGCGTCGAAGAGATCGGCGTTGGTTCTGAATTTGTCAGTGAATCATTATGTAGATGGGGGAAAGCTGCAGTCGCGTTGCCCCACACAGCACGTTTCTTTTTCGTTTGCATGCCTATTCGGTTGGAGGTTGTCGTTTCGGGTCTCGTTCGTTGTTTGTCGGCGGAGGTTAAGGGTTTCCCCATGCCATGCCTAGCATTTGGCAAGGACTGTGGAGTCGAGCGCTTCGTTTTTGCTTGTCCTACTTGTTCTACGGTACGTGTTGGTCTTGGGGCCGGCACAGGCGCGGTTGTGGCGTAGACAGACGCTCCTAGGCGAGGTGCTTTTGTAAGCTGAGGTTCGTCCTTGCAGACAAGATTTTATAGTCGCAATATTATTATTGAGGAAAGCAATTGGTATCAACATTTTTGAGAGTATTTTCCCTTTTCCTTTGGCCCTCCCTTCGTTAGGCGTGTGTTGGGCTTGTGCTGGGCGTGTGTTTGGCGTGTTTCGAGGCGTTTCAATGCGACCGTTCGGCTATCGTTATTGACCACCACATGCCCGTGCATGTTATTCTATTTTCTGTCGAGCAAGCTTTGTACGACAATGCCCATTATGGACGGAAATGTAATAACCGTTTTGTATTCCTATTAATACCAAAACGGTATTTTTGTTAATGTCCGGAGCAGTATGTTTTACCAGTAGTAGTACCCGATGCGGCATGCCCAAATCTGAAAAAATGTTGGTTTACATAAAAGCAGCATTAATTAACATACGTAGTGGTTGTGCGGGTTGACATTGATGTTTGGCCAAGTATAGCCTGATGACGGGCCACTGTAAGCGTACAAACCACATGTAACTTCTGAAAGTAGGTCTCACTGCTGTGCCTCGCGTGGGTTAAAAGCTACGCTAGCGCGCGTAGGAGGGGGGAGGGCAATAGCCTCTTTGCACGTTTGCTGGGTATAGGGTACAGGACGCAACACCACCAGTCAAGAATTTCTTGTTTTCTGGTCTGGCCGGAGTTCTTGCGTATGTATGGCGAGGTGTGTCTTGAACTATTTTCAAAATACAAAAGAGGCCATGTTCTTGTTTTCGTCTGAAACTCGAGCGTGAAATTCTTGACTGCCATGTTCATCAGTGCTGTCGCGTACTGCACGATGAGATGATGATGCACCCTTTTTTTAAGTACCTTGAGCGGGTTTGATATGGGCAAACACCCATCCTCAGCCGACGGCGTTGGATGGGGCGAACGGGGTGTGGTTCCATTGGTTGGTACCAGGTATATGGTGCCTTCGTTGGTTGGATATTACAAGATATTGTGCTTCCGTTAGTTGGTATAATACGAGTATGGTACAGTACCTTCGCTGGTAAGGTTTTACAAGGAGCTGCGATTCCGTTATTAGTTGGTACATCTTTGTGTCCCCGTTGGTTGGATATTGTTGCAAGATTGTATTGTTGTGCCATCAATTTTCCAGAAAGGGAAAAGTTTGGCAGGTAGTTGTATTCGTGCTTTGTTTCCTCTCCGAGATGAAGGGGGGGAGGGGGGCGAGGGGGGAGGTTTCCTCGTGCTTGTTGTGTTGGCGGTATTATTATCCCGTTTCAGTACAGCGTCAACTAGTAGTAGCAGCAGTGGGAATAAATCAACGAGCAGTGGCAATGCTAAACGTTCTGCGCAGTAGGAGCGATTGCAGGTATATACCAGAGTGGAGAGAAGGGAAGACACTTGTGATCTCTCACGACTTGTCCAGAAGGTCGACGAGGGTGAAAACTACTCGCACGAGTCGGGCTCGAAAGTAAAATTGGCGATTTAAGAAACAGGCGGAGTAGCAGCGGTCATGGCGGTGGGGTAGAAATTGGAGTGGCAGGGTTATAGATCGTGCTGCTGCATCAATTAGCGGGAAAAAAATAGGATATGGTTTCGTGAGAGGTTTACTAGGGAAAGCATGTTCGTACCTCTAGAGCGTGTACGAAGAGCAGCAACATTTTGTTGAAGACAAGTTTGTAAGTCTGGTTGAGAACGCAATTACGTACTACGTTTTTCTACTTGGTATGGTCGCGGCTGTTCTTTGCAGGAACGTGTACAACGTTGATATAGTATTGAACATTGATATTTCTATATTATTTCTATCTATAGTCAGCAGCACAAACCCTACGTATTTGTTTGCGGGCCTGGCATAGCTGAGATCTATATTATTAATAGTTGGGAGAATCTGCAACTGGCAAACGGTGAAATCAATGGCAGGCAGTCAATCAAGGACGATGATCACGGCGCTTGTTCTTGTACCAGGGTGTATATTCGTAGAGCTATTTGTTTATGTCTCTTATTTTTGTCTTTTTTCGGAGGGGGCTCGGTTGGTGCATCCCCGGCCTCTCAAGACCTCCCACTTGGAAGCCGCCTCCTTCCTCCGTTATTACTTGCGGAACGGTCCAGCCTTTCTTTGACAACTTGTTTTGCCGGCGCGACTTGCGAAGAACAGTGCTTTGAAAAAGGCAGGAAACCTGCTTCAAGTGGCATAGAAAAGTATCTTTGCACAACCTGCTTCCAAGTATTGACGACCCTAAAAAAACTTGACAATGTCATGACGGTAGCAGTTTCCATAAAAAAATGTGGACTCAGAAATCGTCTAATAGAATGAGAGTTTTTCGCCTCAAACTTGTATTAAAACCAGGTATGCGCATACACGTACGCAACCCATCTTTTATACCCCTAGGCAGAACTTCCAGAGTAACTAACCTTTTTGGAACACATGGTCCGCCGATGAGAGGCGTTTCCACCGGCTAAATTTGGTTGTGGTGTCACTGAGTAGAGGTATACCTATACCTGTCATCCTCCAGGGTTGCAGGGATAGACCCTACCTGGTATTTTAATTAATGCTATAATAGTACGCAACCTTTTGGAACCCACAAGTAGTGTACTATCACGTAAGTGGCGACAACAAAAAACAATGAGTGAAATGGTATCAAGCGTCTGCGAAGAGAGTGCAGCAGCAGCTGGGTATGGGAATCGCTATGCTACCCGACCGTTGTGCTGCTAGCTTCTCCTTACATCATACATCATACATCATACATCATACATTATACATCAATCATACTTCATACATCGCACATCATGCACATACATCATGCATCATGCATCATGCATCATACATCATGCATCATACATCATGCATCATGCATCATACATCGCACATCGTACATCAGTTGGACACCCCGCTTGCAGCCGGGGTTGATTAGTGCTGATTGGTGTGTACACTATGCTGTTCACGATCATACAAAGAGTGTTGAACCTGAACATTTCCCTCTGCAGTCTCACAACGGTGGTTGTTAATACCTGGTATAGACTATATAGCTTGCGCTGACAACGACATGGGGAACGAAACCGATGTTGCATGTTGGTGGTGACGGTGCTCTTCGAACTGCGTTCGCCATCGGTGCTCTTTAAAAAGTATCTAGCGCTCGACGAGCTCCATTCAATTAATCAACCAAGAATGAAGGGACTGTTACCGTTTCAATCCACGGATTCGCCAAAATACGGTGTCGACCTGCATACGTCAACGGTATACCTCCCACAGGGCGCAAAGCATCGTCCTCTACTTGCTAGCCGAGTTCGACGAAAAAAAATACTACCGCATGTCTCCTCCTACAACCACCGAGCCCCCAATCAATGCAATAGCCTGTCCAGTACCGCATATCTTCTCCTACAACCACCGTAGCCCCTAATCAATGCAATAGGCTGCCCACAGCGCAGCCAGCCGTAGATACTACAAACCAATCATAAAATACTCATAAGAATCACAAAAAATATCATAAAAAATATCATACAGTACCCAAAGTCCCACCATGCGGCAGCAGCGCAGCGAAGCGTTTACTGCAGTGGACTACTGTACATCATTACAATCCACACACTACAGCACTACGAACACCAGTGGTGTAGATGAAACAACTACTACTGCTGTATATAGTACTGTGGTGCACACTACAGTACATCACTACCGATACGCGTACTGAAGATGCAAAAAAAAAGCCAGAGTCAAGCCTGGTGAGTGATTAAATCGAACAGATAGACTGGCCAGGCACACAGGTAGGCAGGCAGAGATACTCGAAATTCCGTTTCAGAGAGCCCAGCTGATCGACCTGACCGGAGGATAAACAAGCCGTACACGGTACAATACGCCCACCCCCCCCCCGCCGTCTGCTCTTCCGAGCTTCGAGCATCAACACCAGCAACGGTGACAGCACCCCCTTACACACTTTAGAGAAGCAGCAGTAGCTGCAGTAACAGCAGCTGCATTGTCGAAATACCTCCCTGTTACGCCCCAGACATGGCGGTAGATCACGGCCTTATACCTACGACAACTGATACCGAGAGCGGTGCCGGCGAGGGAAGCGGGGGCCAAGCTGCTGCTCCCATCCGCGAACGAGGCGTTACGCCAACAGTTAACTCAGGAGGTGGGGGGGTTGAGCTTCTGGTATTCTAACCCCGAAACAAGCAAGGCGATCGAATGCACACACCTATGCTTTAGAGTATCCAAGTACCTCGAAACACTCGATACCGTGCATAATACTCTAGTAGTATCGTACTACCTCGGAAACACAATGCGCTGACAGTACCGTAGTAGTACCTCTCGGAAAACTCAATACCCTGGCGTACCGTACTACTGTAGTACTTCGGAATTTTCAACACCCTGGTACAGCTTTGACCACACCGTATCTACCATGGGAGGGAGAAACCAGTTTTTTTTTTGTCAACGCGTCAATTCGTCGTTATTGCAAATCGTTACTACTCCGTGTTCCGTCCGTTGCAGCGGAAGAGCGGGGTTAGCTCCACATCCTTAGTCACTGATCAGAGATGTTCAACAGTCGAAAACACACATATGCTACTTCGTGTCATACTAGTACCTGGTATGATACCATCGCACTTCAAAAGTACAGCTACTGTCCCGAAAAAGTATAGCTATGGAAAATACTTACAGCACTGATTGTATTGCCGTAGTTGCTCCGGTAATGTGCCGCACCTATCATAAAAATACTCCCGTGGTCCTTCCTGTACTATTAATAGTTCGATGCCTTGCCAGATGAAAACACCCGCACTAAAGCGGAACCCCGTACTATCCCGGGAACAATCGGTATCAGGTATTATGTGGGACAATGTCACGACAAGCGATTTACACCGCACTAAACTAGGAGGGGCGCACTACAGGGTGCACTAACGCGGGGCCACGACTGCTGCCGTACCGTGGTGTAGCGGCTAAGCTACTCCACGTGCCCCCTCCGTAAGGGTCTTCTTTCTAGACCACATATCAAACCGCGGACGCACGCAAACACACAGCCGAAGCCCCGATACACGCAAACAAACGGCCAAAACTTTGGCGAACCCAAACGAACGCCTGCTTCTATGTTACTGCCGGTGCCGCTTCTGCTGCTGCAGTCATCACGGGAGACGGGAGCAGAGAGCAAAGCAAACGCCTGCTTGTATGCTACTGCCGCTTCTGCTGCTGCAGTCATCACGGCTGAGCGAGGGGGTTAAGAAATACGCCACGTTTTTTGGTACTGCTGATGCGGCTGTTGCTGCTAAATCAATCATCACGAGAGAGAGAGCAAATCAACCGACGGCCTCGTTCGCCACAAAGGAAAAAAAAACAGGTACAGTGCTACAAGTATGGTGCTACAAGCATAGTGCTGCCTATTGCAGAAACGTCTACTCGAACTGCTGTATTTACACTGGGAGAGACAACTTCTACATTGGTAGCAGAGACCGTAGAGTGTGAGACACAGCGGAGAAGGACAACTTCGTCACGTCGTGGGTCGGGCAGGTCAGGTCAAACCACACCAGACAAGGACGGTCGATGAGCGACATCACTTCCTTCACGTGATATCACCGTGAACAGCTGTATCTCCTGATTGAGGGGCTCTGTGTAGGAGTCCGCTTTAGGCGGCCCGAGTTCAAAGTACGCTTCAGGGGGGCGTATTTAGGGGTCCCCTTTAGGGTTTCGATTTAGGGACGCGTTTTAGTGGTCCGCTTTAAGGGTCCGAGTTACGGGCCCGATTTAGGGGTTCGATTTAGGGGGCCGATTTAGGGCTCGTCCGCCCGTTTTATAAAGGTCGGACACGATACAAATGTAAGCAGAAGTACGTGGACACAACTTGTCCCCTCGATGCCACACAAAACTTCTGCAAGATTGAAACAAGCGCACAAATCACCACAACTAGGGAAGGTCGCAAGGCGTCACCCATCCCGCTATCCCCCCAGCCAATCAACAAACGGCCTACCACAAAGTGGCAAGCCGGTCGTCAAACAGCTACACGTTAAAGTGACAAGTCAACCGAAAAGCGACAGCCAGTGAAACAGTCCACCAAAAAAAGGTAGTCAGCCACACAGCGAAAACTGACCAAACAGGCGACTAAAAAGGGACAGCCACCCCAAACAGCCGACCGAAAAGTAACCAGTAATTGAATAGCCCAACGCAAGAGTGACCAGCCATACCAAACAGTGACAACTAACCACCTAACAGCCAACAAAACAGTGGCGGTGGCCACCACCAGGCGACAAGCCAATCAACAGTAGGTACGACCAGTCAAATAAAATACCAGCCAATCAAATCAAACCGTGCAGCCAATCAAATCAAACGGTGCAGCCGATCAAACGACCGAAGCCGCAACGGCTACCCCCACCGCCGCCACCAAAGAACAGAAAACGCTCGCAGCAAGATGCAAGTCCGATCCCACCCGCGTAGCCGCCCCCTCATCTCCTGCCTGGCCTACGCCATCCACTGGAGCACGAGTTGCGTCGACGTTTTCCTGCAAGGTAGGGGATGGCGGTGGGGTAAACCCCGCCCCATCACACGAGACCGTGACAGTTTGGTTGATGACTTCGGACCCACAGCCGTCGCACTCCACCACGCTCCATCCTGCGGTCGAGGATATGTCTGCTGGGTGACTTGCGCAGTTTTGTGTCTGAAATGGGCATTGATTCGAACGGCACAGGGGCGCGAGGAGGCAGGAGGCGGCGGGAAGGGCGCGGGGGAGGGAGCGGGGGATTCACTTCTGAGGCACAATTGTTGTTCTTACTAGTTATTCTTGCTCCATCACAATCACTGTGGGAGGCACAATGACGGCCATCTTCTTTTGGCGTAGAACTTGAGAGGATCCACCTCGCGTGCTGATCGTCTATCCGTCAGTACACCGCATAACGACTCGCGGAAAGCGCTAGAGCGTGAGTTAGCAAAAGTTCGACGAAAATCGACGAGCAGTGGGAATGCTGAACTTTATGCGCGATACAAAAACGAAGGCACGTGCCGTGGACGATAACGGAAGATGCCCCAGACCATCCTGACCATGGACCGTCGAAAAGGGCGCTGGTTTAACCTCTGCCCGCGAACAAGCAGTTACCAAGCACTTGAGGTGGAAAAACTACATTATATCCTCCAAGTAAACGTATACGCGAGCATGATATCATACACGTAAAAGTCGGGGACACAAGATTCTCTTGCAAAGGACCCTCTTGCGAAGGAAGAATTCCGCAAATAGACAAGAACAAAGCCAACGATGGCGTAGTGCCGTCAGTACAACGTACATGCAACATGACAAACTTTGACCCGCAGGCCGCACGCCCCTCTCGCACAGGAACGAATTCCGCAAAGAGACAAAGAAAAAAAACAGCAATAGCGCAGTGGAAATCTCAGGGTTACAAGCAAACCTGCCGCGCCAAGAGACAAGAAAAAGCCAACAACAGCGTTGTGGAAACCTTACCCCGTAGAATGGAAAGCCGCCGCCGCGAGGCGTTATGAGCCAGAATCCATCTTCGCAGAACTCTAGCCTTCGCTCCATCGCCCCGTCTCCGTCTCCGTGTTCAACATCGACGCCTTCTCGTGCCCACCCAGAAGTGAAGGCTTGGAAGGCCCAGTCTGCACATGGAAAAGCACGCACACACACCCGCGCGCATGTCAGCAAGCCACCAAAAGCACAGAAAAAGTTACAGATACACGTAAACGCCGGAGGGCCAACTGTGCCCATTTAAAGTAAACGGCAAGACAGACACGCACGCATGCATGTAAACAAGAGAAACATAAAAAAAATAACAGTAACTCACCACTGCCGTCGCTCCGCCGTTCCCCTCCCTCCTCGCCGTAAACGCCTTCGAGCACAGACAAACCCCTGCGGTTGCGGTTCACCGGTTTCCCCGCGTAAAACGCCCAGTACAGGTTCCACACGCCGTTGTTGCTGAAGAAATCACCCCTGTTGCCCTGCGTACCTCTTTCCTTGTACACACCTGCCGCGGGGCCGGTGACGTACACAGTCCCGCAATTTGCTGCAAAAATCATAGAAAAACATTGAACGGAATAAGCGAGGGCGGCGAGGGGGATAGGGAGGGGAGGGCGAGGTCGGGACAAATCGTGGGATGATATTGATGATGATGTTGATGATGATATTGATGATACAGACTTGGCGAAGGCGGTAAGGGGAGAGGAAGAGCAAATGCCATGACGTAGGAGGAGGAAATACGGGGATGTTTGATGTAATGGAAAAAGAAGAGCTTCATTTTTATATTTACGTACTAGAGTGCAGGTTCTACGATGATGAGTTGGCGAAGAGCGGGGGGCGGGGGTTGAGGTGGGGTGGGGTGGGGTCACATCAACAATATATTTCCCGCGAAACTAAACCAATTCTGTTATTCCTTCGCAGGTCATCTCGGTCATCTCACATTCCCCCGCAGGAGAGGGAGTGGGCGTCGTCCCCACCGCGCCCGCCGCGGCTCCTGCGTCACCCGCACAGACGATCGAAGGCGCCACAAAGGAAGGTGCGTCTTGGACCCCGCACGTCTCACACGAGGCAATCAGCCAAGTGTTGGCGCGGATGTCCGCAGGGTGCTCAGCGCAGTCGGGCACCTGGCCGCGGAGAAAGCATCAGAAGAGAGCGTGACGGGGATTGGGCGAGGGGATGCCATCATTGCCATGCATGCGAACACATGGGCGCAGTCGTATTCATACGATCAAAACCATACCATAACCCCTCGCATCCCCGCAATGCCTGGACCGAGCAAGTCGGGTTTCCACCGAACAGGCAAACGTTATTGGTGTGTGTGTGGGGGGGGGGGCATCGATATGAGCCCAAGTTTTTCGCCATTCCTTCTATTCGCGTGACTCCATCGTTACAGTGTACGAATATAGTTTGAGTCGTAGTGTAGACCATTTTCAATAAACGTACCTTTGTTTTGGCCGTTATAGGCGGGTGGGGGTGGCTGGGGACAGAAAGACAGCGCTTTTGCTGCTGGTGTTTTTCCCTCAAATTGTGTGTTTTTGTCTTTTGATATTGATGCAAGTGGTCGATCCTCCATACGTCGGACAGATATATCACGATTTAGATAAGCCTGCAGACCTTGGACAGATCACGATCTAGATCATACAGATCATATAGATCATATAGATCCTATAGTCGCCATTATGGGGTGTTGCACTAGAGTCGAATCAAACTCAACGTACATATCCCACCCTGCAAACGTGAGCGCAAGCGCCGTGTCATGCAGATGCCTCCAGAAAAACATTACCTACGGTAGATCGTCCAGCTCATGAGCATCAGGGATACATCTACCTGTCCCAAAATATCTAGATCATGCTATAGGGATCTGACCTGTGTGACGTGTGGCCTGTTGCCTATTACCATTGCTCCTTGAAGCACTCACCCCAAAGACTGGGTAGCCGATACCTCCAACCGGTGCCATAATCCAGTATCCAGAAGTACACACCGCCAGATTCCGCGCCGTTACAAACTCGCCTGAAAGAGCGGACGCCATGGCTGGCACGTACGAGAAGCAGCAAAGCAGCAGAGGGAGGAATATGCGGCGGGATACGTGGCGTTTGGGTAGCACAGGGAGAAATATGCAGCGCAGCGTGTAGTTGGAGAAGCAGAGGGACATTACATGCATATAAATATGCGGCAGAATAAGTGCCTTTTGGAATAGCATAGGGAGATAGATATATACAGCGGAATATGGGTTGCTTGGTGTAACAGAGGGATACACACATAAACATGCCGCGTTGCGTTATAAGTTTTGTTTAGAGTAGAAGAGAGATAAATATGCGGCGAAACGTGGTGTAGTTCGGCGTCCGGGCGACCGTTGAACTGCTGAGATAAACGCTGCGGCCGGATATGTGCCGTGTTGGCGTTCGGCGTCGACGGTTGAGCCGAACGTTGCGGCGGATCATGTGTCGTTTGGCCTTCGCCGTTGGTCGTTGAGTCGTTGAGCTGAAAGTTGTGGCGGAACATTTTTTTTTTTGTTCGGCGTCAGTTGCTGATCTGAACGCTAAACATCATGGATTCACGGCGCCGTGTGTGAAGCAGTCAACTTTCATACAGGTCCCCATGAGATAAACAGGCATGTGCGGCGGAACTGCTGCCGATTGGGGTTACGCGGAAAATGAACCACTGGCACAATGCCAAACGCCACATGTCAAACGCCACACGCATGGTTTCACGGGCTTGAATCGATGAAGCATTGCGCGAAGAGCGTGCACAGCCAACCGCCAATGGTTGCAAACAAACTTCTGCAGCTTGAGTATCGACTATTCAATCGATCGAACACATCTGAATTATTAACACATCATAAAACTCACGAGGAACATAGAACACGCGCGCCGCCGACGTATCACGTACTTTGCAAAGCTGAGTATCGACCAATCACATCGGTCGGTAACCGACGTTTTCGCACTTGTCCGAAATGTTTTCTCACCATCGTCGGTGAAAAGACGCCTCTGTCCATGCCTCCAATCATCCTGGTCTTCGGCCTTCAAGGCTCTTCTTGAGATGGCCAGCTCGAAGTATAGGTTTACGGTGTTGTCTTCGTTGTAAAAGTCTAGCTTTCCGCGGTAGGTGCCGTTTGCCGTGAAGTTGCCGGGGTAGTCGCCGGTGACCATCAAGGTGTCACAGGTGGCTGTCACACAGCACAGCACAGAAAAGAGAAAACACACGCAAACAAAAAAATGCGTTACGAACAAACATTGATTTGACTTTGTTTTCGTTTCTTGTTGCTTGTTGCAGGACGGATACAAAACCGTTACAAATTGGTCACAAACCAGATACAAACCGGTCACAAAACGGGCCCTAAACGGCGAAACCTGCCACAAATTTTGAAACCAGTTATAACGGTACATGCTACAAAACGGTTACAAAACGGTTACAAAATGGTTACACACTACAAAACAGTTATAAAACAGAAAAAAAGCAACAAACTAGGTATTAAGCGGTTACACACTACAAAACAGTTATAAAAAAAACGATTACACTACAAAACAGTTATAAAAAAAACGGTTTCACACTAAAAAACGGCTCCAAACTTCGTAGCAACAAACCGGACCAGTGACCGATCGCAAGGCGGTCACAAACCGATTAAATTCGCCACACAACAATCACAAGTGACGATCCGATTACAAAACCGGTACTACCGTTAGGAGAGGCTCACAAGAAGCGGAGACCATCGGGGAAGGCGTTGCGACCCCTGGGCCAGCAACTCCTGCAGGGGATGGAGTCACCCAGCTCCCCCCCCTCTTCACATTCTCTGGCGCTCCCGTGCACGAAACGCCCGGCTTGGGGCTAAGGGTCTCCACCTACCACCAAACGTCGGGTTTTTGATCATATTGCAAGGCGTTCGCGGACTTTAAGATGGGGGTGGGAGGGGGGCATGGGCGGAACGGATAAAACATCTCATACCTCCGATTTTCGGAGTGTATGTAGATCGGTCGCCCCGGTGGCGTAAAAGGTTATCCTCGAGCCTGGTATAGGTCAGTTTCGTGAGTTCGAGCCCCGCCGAGTGCATACTCGTATAAACTCGTTGGGAGTTTTTCTTGTGCACAAATTGACTTGCGGAAAGCGCGAGAGCGTGAGTTAGCAACACTCGATAAAAAATCGACGAGCAGTGGGATTGCTGAACTCTATGCGCGAGAAAAATTGAAGGCAAGAACCGGGGGGGGAAAAGTGACGACACCTGCGACCACGGCTTGTCCAGAAGCTGGAAAGTAGAAGTGTGAGAAAAAAAAAGAAAAAAATGTAGGTGAACCAGACGTCTGAATCAAAACACCCTTACCGCACCGCACCGCACCGCACCGCCCCGCACCGCATCGCACCGCACCGCATCGCACCGCATCGCACCGCACCGCACCGCACCGCACCGCACCGCACCGCATCGCACCGCACCGCACCGCACCGCACCGCACCGCACCGCACCGCACCGCACCGCACCGCACCGCACCGCACCGCACCGCACCGCACCGCACCGCACCGCACCGCACCGCACCGCACCGCACCGCACCGCACCGCACCGCACCGCACCGCACCGCACCGCACCGCACCGCACCGCACCGCACCGCACCGCACCGCACCGCACCGCACCGCACCGCACCGCACCGCACCGCACCGCACCGCACCGCACCGCACCGCACCGCACCGCACCGCACCGCACCGCACCGCACCGCACCGCAGGATTCAGCAAATAGAAAAACCGCACCGCGGTTCTCGAATCCACACCGTAAACATTATTTTGGTATCACTAGGATGTAATACTCGAACGCCCCTTGCATATACGGATAGAGGGGCGCACGCAAATTCCGCGCTGCATAAAAAGACAACAAAACACGCCACAGAGGTCCAGGGGTAGGCAGTTAACGCATGCTACTTAGCATACGGTGTAATACGCGTATAATAGGGGTACGCCAATTGCTTTCTGAAGCGAGGTGCCCTACCTGAGTAGCTAGCTGTAGTACCTGGTACCTGGTATGCCGTACCCACCGACCAACTTTTGAGAAAAACTGGATGTGCAACCCGACAGACCACCATATCATATCATACCATATCATATCATATCATATCATATCAAATCATACCATATCATCTCATATCATATCATATCAATGTCAAATTATGTCATATCATATCATATCATTTGCTTATGGGCTACGCTATAAACTCGTTTCGGGCTAATACTTAATAATGGTCGGTGTCGGTGTGACCTGCCGGGTTACTTGCGCGGCCGGTGGCCTTTTTTTCGAGAGATTTTCTCCCCTTTTTCAGTATGCCATACCCTTGGGACTAAAGCCGATCGCACCGAAGGGTAACCTTGTATTGTAAAGCACAAAAAAGGTATTGCAAAGCACAGTATACCTCGGCCAGAAGAAAGGTTTGGCCACAACGTCGTACAGTAAGTTACAGTACAGTACCTGGTACAGTACAGTACAGTACAGTACAGTACAGTACAGTACAGTACAGTACAGTACAGTACAGTACAGTACAGTACTGCCAATCCCCCAATAAGGCGGTATCCCGATATGAGGCGGTCTAAATCGCTTGGCACGACCGAGGAATTGCACTAAAGTACTCATTACCTGGATTGAATAGTGCGGCTCCTCCCAATAAGGACGTCACATTGCTCTCTACAGTGTATAGTGTATACCATACCGCACCTCCGCCTTAGTGGAATGCCCCTACTATTATACAAGTATACTATTATACCTTGTACCGTAAAAATATATCCATGTCCGTGAGAGGGAAGAGGTAGGTAGTGTAAGCGTGTCATCTACCCCCACCCATATCGATACCTGGTATGAATACCCCTATTTGTATTGTTCCCTACCCAATCCCCACCCGCACCTTGATTCCTATCTCCATCCCTATACCCATGTCCCCATCCTTCTATATATCCCTGTCCTTGAGAGCGGGGAGGGTTTGGTACGGTGAGTGTGTGATCGGAGCTCACCGGGCATTCTTCGCAGCCAATGTAGAGCCAATCGGCGTTGACAATGTCCACAGGATGGTACGCGCAGTCCCGCACCTGGCGGGACACGGAATGAATGAACATTAGAGGGCCAACACAAAAAGTGAACCATTAATATAATTACTCTACATTACAAATAGAAGGGTGTTGGCGATTTCCAATTTCTCTTGGGTTGGAAAACATGTAAAAATAGTATTGAAAACGACGAAACCCAGCTTTCAAGGCCAACCAACCCACGAAAAAAAGAACATACCTGGTATTCATCAATAGAAAAAAAAATAAGAAACGGTAGGAAAACATCATTTCTTGTTTTTTTTCTTTCTAACCTCTTATTTCCGCGATTTTATTGGGGGTTGTGTTGGGCTTGGATACTACCGACGTTTACCCCTTGCGGACTTCAGACAGCAAAAACAATTTGACGAAAAAAAAATGACGATGACGGCGTCAGCCATATGAAGCAATCCTATGAATCCATTAATAGCTGCTGGTGTACCATTAATGGCACATGTGTTCGAACTCAAACGCAGGACGCTATACCAGGGTATAGCTGTGAGGCAAGCGTCGGGCATGACAATGCTCGAGCTGGCTCAAGCTTCCCTTATTAATAGACGCTCGATTAGACCGCGCTCGTCGCCTTTTGGTCTGTACAATGTAGTGTACATGTATATTATAAAAAATGAAAATACACTCCAGCTGAGAGATCGAAGATTTCGTCGAAACTCATCTTTGCAAGCTGTGTGTGATACTCCGATCGCGCGCATTACGAGTTGTGTGTCCTCATTAAGGATATAGGTCGGCGACTCCCCTTACAACTACAGTGTAGCTATCAGGGTCAACAGGGCGATTTTAGTCAGTCTGTGCGCGGAAACTATAAAACCCGTCTCTGAGGGGGACAAAATCTGACAGCTGTGGAGGGAAATGTATCCTTTTATCAAGTGAATCTTGTAAGTCGAATAACCGGTGAGGGAGAGGGGCGGAGTTTTGAAGGACGTGGGGGCCTGGTTTTAATCAAAAGCGAGCGGGTTTGGAGGGGGGGGGGGGGGGGGAAGGGGGGGCAATTTGTGCATGTAAGCTAGAAATCCTTTCAAGGGGATAAATCTGACGGTTTTGGCACCAGTTTATTATTGGGGGGGGGGGGGGGCGGGGGGGGGTTGGGGCGGGGGGTTGGGGCGGGGGGGGGGGGCGGGGGGGGCAGCTCAATATGTGCGTGGAAACTATACATTATTTTGAGGGGATAAATGTGACGGTTTTGGAAATAATGCATCAGTTTATCATGTATATCCTCGGGTAAGTCGTACAATCAGTGAGTAAAGAGAGGGTGGAGTGTTGGGTTGGGATGGGTTGGGGGGGGGGGGGGAGGTGGGGGGGGGGGGGGGAGGGGGCGGGGGGGGGGGGGGAAGGAAGGGCTTTAGGTGAGGGGTTTGTTATACGTGTGGTGCTAGGTCTAGGCGATGGTGCGGGTGATGGGGAAGAAGGGGGCGTTCGAGGCGGGGGGGGGGGGGGGGACACAGCGGCATGGATGGCTCTCGAAAAATAATGAGGTGATATCCTGTGCGTGAAGTGTTTATTAATCTGGCATGTATATGCATCAACCATTGGGGTCCAAAATGGTTGACACACACTAGTAACATACACTTGACGTTTTTCTGCTATACCTAACCCCTACCCGACCAGACTTGGTCCCTCCGCAAGCACCGCAAGCACCGCAAGCACCGCAAGCACCGTATTGCCGTATTACCGTATTGCCGTATTGCCGTATTGCCTTATTGCCTTATTGCCTTATTGCCGTATTGCCGCATTGCTAGTTTGTCCAGCGTAGTGAGATAGATCGAAAAAAAACGACAAAACATTCCATGATTGCATGGCTAGACTGTTTAATTTCGTGCGCGATGATTACATTGTTCGACTTTTACATTATGGTATTGTTAGACTGCAGTAGGTCTTCTCCAATAAGGCGGTATCTCGATATAAGGCGGTCTAAATCGCTTGGGACGACTTGGGGTTTGCGCTCATAGCAGGAGTGAGTAAGGCGGGTTCCCCTCCAAAAGGTAGTCATCTTGCTCTGACGAAAGCGAGAGAAAAAACCCTCAGCCGCCGGAGAACAGCACGCCAAGCACAAAAAACGCATGTTTTACACATACACATCACAACCCTCCGCCGCGCTCTACCTCCCTGCTTCATTGATATTGGCGATACCGTATAACCCATTCGTCCTTGACTTCGTGAGTCCATCAATCCATCAAGACATCAACCCACCAATCTGTCAACTTATCCGCCCCACCATCAATCCATCAAACACACAATCTACCAATCTAGCATCAAAAATCAAACCACCAATCCATAATTCCGTCAAATCCTTCTCGAATGTTACCGCGAAAGTTTCCCCGAGGACTGCCCTGATAAGTTCTTCATCACTCGCCCATAAATCCATGAACCCATCATTAGCCCATCACCCCATCAACGCACTAAGTGACAGGGGTGATTGTTGCTGGTCCTGCTTCACGAACGCTTCGCAACAGCCCCTATATAGAAACGCCTGCATATCTGCCAGGGATGATTGTTACCGGTCCCGGTTCACGAACGGTTCGCAAGTTATATGCGGTTCTGGGAAATGCTGTAACAGCCCCTATGTAAAAACGCCTGCATATCTGTAATATCTAAGTTGCAACCCCCCCGTTTTACGCGCTCTCACAAGGCGAATATAGCGACCACCCCCTTACCGCACATTTTGGTGGTGGCGTTTTTGGAGTGACGTTTTCATAACGTTCTCGTTTTGAGGTATAGCCCGTAGGTTCGCACTCTACTAATCTGAGGTAACACACATCGCTATTGATTGGCTCGTCCATCAATCAATCAATCAATCAATCAATCAATCAACCAATCAATCAATAAACCAAATCCACCAATAAAAAAAATACATCACTCCATCTCTCCACCTCAGCGAGGTACTGTAAATCAGCGGGGATCATGCACCCATCAATAAACTACCCAAAACAACCTATAAACCAACAAATATATCCATGCATCAATCAATCCATCACATCACTCTATCTCACCGCATAAGCAGGATATTTGATGTCGGTGGGGAGAATGTACCAGAAGCCGTCACAGGTCTCCAGTGCACGCGATCGCACCACCTCAGGAACGAGAGGCACATCTGGACAATTACCAAAACGCCATATCAGGGAAGACGGCGGGGATAGGGGACGTGTTAGGCGGGGCGGCGGAGGGGGGGGGGGGACACATCGGCCCTCTCACGAAAAACCTGAAATCGGGCTCAGGCTGATTTTATTGTTCTGGGCGCGCGCGATACCGCGATGTCACACACGATACCACCACACACACACGATACCACCACATACACGATACCACCACACACACAATACCACCACACACACGATACCACCGCACACACGATACCATCACATACACGATACCACACGTGCTTACGTACTTATGTCGTTGGCGGTCCTCGAGAAGACCTTGTTCCAAGCAGTAGCGCAGAAACACTTTTCTGCACGCATGATACCCTTTGTTCGTCATTCCCTGGTTCGTACTAGAGTATCAGCGCCCGCCTCCACAGCAGCAAGTAGCTTCTACTCCATGCCGAGGGGTCAACTTTCATAAAACTTGGGCTGTGACTAGGCTGAGAGTTTCCTTAATGCTTTCAGTTTTTCAGGCGGGCTTTCTTGTGAGTCACTTTCTTGTGAGCGGGCAGGTACTGCATATCAGTAGCCAGCACATGGTCGAATGGATGCGTGACGGATGGATGAATGGATTGAAGAAAGGAAGGAAGGACGGACGGGTGGGGTGGTGGATGGATGAATAGACGCATGGATGGGATGCACGGGTGAACGCGTGGGCGGATGGATCGGCTCCCAAAATACGCACAAACACAACACAAAAAATGCATCACGCTCACCCCGGTATTCCTCCCCCGAGACAAGCCTCCTCCTCATCCTCTCCCCATAGGTTTCAAGCGCAGGAGCCGGGCCGGTGTAGTAAAACCTGAAGCCTCCATCGTGGCTGTAAAGGTCGGGGCGATCGTTTTGCTTCCCTGCCACCGTGTAATTGCCACCGCGCGGCCCGGTAACGGTAACCTCTTCGCACGTTGCTGAAGGAGGCGTTATTTGTATTCCCGTCGGTCACATTTTGTGGCGCGAGGGGAGGAGGGCGGGGGGGGGGGATGGTTCAGAACAGGGGTGAAGAAGCGAGGTTAAGCCTTCAGAACTGCGATCACGGTTTGGGGATACATTCCTTGGGAATAGAGCGCGCCCCCCTCCCCCCCCCCGAGGTAATGTGACCACCGCGTTTCAAGGGAAGTCCTTCCCCCCGAGATATTGTGACAGGTCTATCGTGCACAAGCAGTGAAAACAAAGTGCCTTACTTATCCCCCCAGCACCCGGTCAGTAACGCCTTCGTCAAATAGTAACGTGGTATAGAAGACAACCGTGCTTGCCTCGTATTTTGCAGCAGGCCGTGTGCCCCTCGGAGGAAAAAACGCACACCAAGAAAAAAACAAGCGAAATCCGGCCGCACTCTCAAAACAAACCGCAAGAAAGATATCGCAGCACGGCGACCGCCGTCAAGACCGCCGTCAAGACCGCCGTCAAGACCTCCGTCCAGACCGCCGTCAAGACGCATGGTGCGGTCGAGGTGCACCATTGTTTGTTTTTCAGGTTCCTCACTCGAGGCTCTCAGTACCTTCTCAGGTGCACCAACTATTGTTTGTCCCAACCCCTAATTCGGGGTGAATTAAAAGTGCTAAGTGCTACCGAACCAAAAAAAAACGTCCCATGGCCTATTTTAACAGGTATACAACGAAAAACATTGAAAAAAAAGCAACAAAATTCGTACGATTTTGGGTAGTAAGTTAGGTTAACGAGTGTCTTAAGTCATCCCGAAAACGTTAGAGACTAAAAGTGCTACCTCTATTGTATCGTAGCACGCCAAATATCTCATTCAGCTCCAAACGGTTCTTGTCGAAAAAAGAGAAACAAGCGCCACAACTTCACACAAGCGCATTCGCTTCTCTAGATGCCGGATTGGCTTATTAATACCGTAAATTCTTTACTACCAAGTCGACGGTATCATACTGCATATAGTATCACGGCATCCTACTGCATATAGTATTACGGTATCCTACTGTAGCATCACGGCATCCTACTGCATATAGTATCACGGTATATCCTACTGTAGTACCACGGTATCCTACTGTAGAACCACGGTATCCTACTGTAGCATCACTACTACTACAAGTAGGTGGTGACTCTCTACCATACCCTCACGGACCGAAAAAAATACCACCATTCCCTTGCGGATTAATATCGCAAAATATTCTATCAAAACAGTGAAAAGGCACGAAACCTTTACGTAGAACCGGACAGGAACAGGGGAGCACTCGCGCGAGTGACACTGACACAGCGCCACTGACTGCAACCAACCGGTCCCAAAGAACACGGAGGGGGACCCCTCTATCTCAGCCTTGGCCTCACGCATTCAACAGCAACAGGCCTTGCATTCAATTCAATTATAGCAGCGGTGGGCACAACACAAAACAGCACATTGACCGGACGAGCAGACAGACAAAACATACCAGTACAAAAAAAGGAAGCCTGGGCATGCACCCCGCAATGCACACACTGTTTTTCCTGCCAAAAGGCAAAAAAGAAAGAAACCTTATCCCACCTAGCACTCACTTATGCCTGTGCCGGGTAGGGAGTCGACAAAGCTACCGGTGTATTGCACCGGGGCGACGGGGGAAGGGGTGGCGACGAACGCGTCTTCTCCAGTAGCGCACGCGATGCTCTGGGTGGAGGTGGCAGGAGCGGCGTCGCAGCCGTCGCAGGTGATGATCAGCCAAGACGCGGCGGCCGCGATGTTCGCGGGATAGACAGCGCAATCCGCCAACTAGTGGGGGCAGAGGCGGAAGAAGTGGGGGGGGGGGGGGGGGGGGGGCAAGGGCGAGGGGGAGGAGGAGGGGAGTGAGCAAGAGGAGAAGGGGGGGGGGGACATGAGGAGGAGGCGGGAGAGGGGAGGATGGGGGCGGGGGGGGGGGGGGGGGGGGGCGCGGGGGGAATAGAAGGGGGGGGGGGAGGAGGGGAGGAGGAGGAGGAAGAGGGGGTTGGTGGTACGATGTGATAGTATATGGCATTTTGTCCTGTGATATCTTATCATACCATATCATGTCATGTCATGCCATGTCATTTATGGTATGCGATGTCGTGTGGTGCGATACGAACAAACAGCGATGACTGAAGCAAGCTTTTGAAAGCGCTCTGACGGGCTACGGCAACACGTGGCGCACGCCGTCACAAGGGGAGCGCGATCGACCAAAAACGCGATCGGCAACCTTTGCATCCGATCCAAGGCACGACGGATCTAAACAGTCTATTAATACCGATTCGGTTTTCGGTTTCGGGGCGAACCGACCGACTTCAGCTTCACACGAAAACTTCAACTCCCCCCCCCGGCCAACAGCGCCCACGGTAACCAGTTGTTATTTTTCTTCTCTCGGGAGTTTGTACTCCTCCGTCGGATGGGTACACCCAAAACTTAGCCATGCATTCACGTTTTTGGGTAGAGTATTGCAGTACGGGTGTTCCACTAAGGCGGTGGTGTGGTATGGTACACACTATACACTACAGAGAGCAACATGACCGCCTTATGGGGGGAAGCCGCACTATTCACTCCAGGTAACGAGTACTTTGGTGCCATTCCTCGGTCGTGCCAAGCCATGTAGACCGCCTTATATGGGGGTGCCACCTTATTGAAGGACCCCCTAAGCAGTACAGTAGTTTTATTTAGTGTGGGGTAATTACATGTGCCTCGCCACACTTACACGTACCTTGGTATCGTAAGTATCGTAATCGTACTGGGGTAATGGTAAGTGTCCTTCAGGTCGCTGGACCGACCGCTCTAGCCGACCCCCCCCGCCCCCCCGTCCTCTCTCCCATGTCACAGAAGAGTGTTTCACTGCTGCCGCTAGGGCGGAGACGGCTACTTACTACCAAGGAGAGGGTGGTTTCTTTTTCGGGTGGCGAGGTGGCGAAGTGGCGAAGTGGCGAAGTGGCGAAGCAAGCCAAACTGCTTATTTTTTTAGCATTTCTCCATGTACACAAAACACATTGCAAGGGACATTAAACGCACCAAGTCAGATTGTCAAGATACAACCAAAGCGAAGCTCTGCAAAATTACCGGGCGCAAACAGACTAGAAAATCTCAGCCAACTACTAAGCACCCGGTGACACCAGCTGCAATAGCCTGGCCAACTAGTGACTAATTCGGTACAATACAACCAACTGCAATACCCCAGCCAACTAACTTCGGCGACTTACTATTAGTATAGTCAGCCAACTGTCCTATTCATACCTGTTTCTCGTGCTTGATTTTCTCACCGCAAAGAAAGGGTATCCTCCTCCGGTAGGGGTCTTGATCCAGTACCCGGTGTCGCACGCCGCCAGCCTCCTACCGCTCTCCCCCGCCTCCATCGCCCGGTGTGCGGTAACAACTTCTGGTGTGCGGGTGCAGTGCAAGGTGCATGAAGCGGCGATAATTGTCGAGAAAAAGTCAAAAAGGGTAAAATGGTCAAAATGATCATATTGGTCATAATGGGCACAATGGTCGACACATGCTATGGTAGAATTAATTGCATCATTTTATTGCTGAGGGTCCTCATTTGAGGAGGCGTATACCTTTTCTATACTGTGAATTTTCTATATTATACCTTTTTATACTATACCTTTCGTATACAGTACTGTACCTCATTTCAACTAAGCTGAAAATGCAACCGGATGGAACAAACCCATGTCTTAGGTGTACAACCCAAAAATATTACCAAAAAAAAATCAAGTTCCGATGATTTGGGGCTTAGAGCCCCATCATCCAAAACCTTGTAGCCAAAACTTCTACGACCTCTATCGTTGGACGCGTCGTTTTTCGGAGAGGAAATACTTGAAATTAGAGTGGGGTAGTTTAAAACAGCTTGTCGTACTTTCTTGCACATGGATGATAGCTTCGAACGAATTAGCTAGGCGGGCCAACAAAAGCTGAGGGTAGAAGGATGAGGTGAGGGTACAAGGATGAGGTGAGGGTACGCGAGGCAAGGATGGCGTGAGGCAACAAGGATGACGCGAGGGTACAAGGATGACGCGAGGGTACAAGGATGACGTGGGGGTACAAGTTACAAGGATGAACCGGCGCTATTCATAGTGCCAAACCCATTTGGAATTGCAGAGAGATCACAAGTACCAGGTATACATTACACGACGATAACGACAACGCCTACGGTATGTATTGTAGTATCACACCCCTTTTTTCGCACTACCGGGTTCTGACGACGAGCACCACTGACTCTGTACCTGACTAATAAAATAGTTTACTCGATTTGATTTGTGCAGCGTATTTTCCTTGCGGTTCCATATCGCGAAAACAAAACAGCACGACAGCACTGCAGCACGACAGCACGACAGCACTGCAGCACCTTAAACACCGCAGAGGAACAGGGGGGCCGCTTGCGCGAGTGACCCCGACCTTCTGCAAACGAGAGTCCCTGACAACAACATAACACAATATATGCATATACACATATATACAAGGGCTCCGCATGGATGCCAGCATTCGCCGGCACCCATGCTCCGGGTAGGGCAGGGCAGCACTATTTGACCGAGAATTCCAGTTCCGAAAATCGCGTGCTGAAGCCGAGACGGTAAAAAACTCCTGACCGAATCCCCCCCAAAAAGAATGATCGTATACTTTGTATGTATATTTGAGACCCGCGTATACAACACAGGCAGCACCTACAAAGCGCATACAGCGCATACAAAACCCACAGCCCAACACCAACACCACCCCCCTTCCCGGAACCCTTAAAAAGAAATGAGCTCGACACCACGGTGTGCGTGACCACCCAACCATTCATCCAGCCCCTATAACGCCAGTAGAACTTACCGTATATTCGACACTTATGGATGGCGCATATTGCGTGCCAGACAAAAAGACCAACCCTGAACATTGGTTGGTTAGATTTGGGTTAGGGTTAGTTATATTCGTTTTGTGCACCTTGAACCGTGGTGTCAAATAAGCGGTAAGGTACCCGCCCTATTCCCCCCATCTCACCGTCAAGCAGCATCCGCCTGTTGTCGTCGCCATGTATATCGTCACCGTTTTTATCGGCGTCGTCATTTTTATCGTCATCGTCAATATTTATATTTTAAATTCAGTTTTAATCATCTTTTTTTACTTTCCAGCCCAACAAATAAGAGATGCTACACTCAGCGGCCTTCTGAACACGGCGTGGTCACAGGTGTCCACCTCTTCCCTCGTGTACGTGCCTTAGTTTTTGTATCATAACTATCATCCAATCTCAATTTCTCCCCCATCTCACCGTTAAGCAGCATTCGCCTTTTGTCGTCACTTTTATCGTCATCGTTGCTATCGCTGTTATCGCCGTTATCGCCGATAGAACTTGCTCCCGAAGACGACGGCGACGACGACTCCAGCTCGTAGAAGATGTTGTACGTCTGATTCTCGCTGTAGTAGTCACCCCGGTCGTTGTAGCTGCCCACCACCGTGTACAGTCCCGGGTACCTCCCGCCCACGTCGAGCACCTTGCAAGACCCTGACGGCGGCGCGGGAAACGGACGGCGAATCAGCTTACGACTACAAAATGGCATCCTCCGTGCGCTATTGA
Organism: Undaria pinnatifida; assembly: GCA_012845835.1. NCBI lineage: Eukaryota > Phaeophyceae > Laminariales > Alariaceae > Undaria > Undaria pinnatifida. The sequence continues at coordinate 20,577,200 of JABAKD010000009.1, forward strand.
TAAGTAGCATGTTTTATGCCCCTAAAAACGCGTTTGCGGCAGTGCCAAGGGGGTCAAGCAGACAAAAAAACATCCATGGGCGTGTTGGCACCCGATGACAGCAAATGTATGGCCCGTCGGAAGTTCCTCTGAGCCTAAGTTAATGGGTTTGATGGGTTGACTTGGTAAATGTCGGCAACCCTGTTGAAGCTACTGCAGCACTTGGAAACAGCTTAATACGTCAACAACGTTGCGTTTGTGACAACAATACTAAAGCCCTTACCGCCACCACTACGGTTTTCATTACGGTTACCATTTCCAAACGAACACCAACACCCCAAACACCATCACCGGCACCATCACCAATACTGACACTCATCAACACTTATACCAATACCAACATCATCACCACCCCCAACACCACCCCCACCTCTATCACCAACACCACCCCCGACACCACCACCACCCCCCCGACCACCACCACCACCCGCACCCGCACTCTCACCCCCACCCCCTCCCCTGCTCCCATAAAAAACGCCTACAAAATACAATGCTCACCGTCAACATGGACGCTGGTGCCGGAGCCCTCCTCCACACTCCCATTACCGCTTGCACCATCATCGCCCGCCCGCGCGGCAAAGAACGCCACACCGCTACCACCCGCAACATCCAACATCAACACACCACCACCCCGAACACCAGCCCTACCCCCAATATATCATGAACAGCCCTAACCTCATCTCCACCCCGTTAAAAAAACGCCTATGCCACCGCACAACAACACCCATCGTCCTTGGTGCGCCCTATATGTGCAGGGGCGGCCTTGGACTCAACACTATGCAGTTTGTTGGTCTTATCTGTCAAGGCTGGCCTTTCGGCCACCCGTTTTTTTAAATATAAAACGCCACCAAAACACGCGGCGGAGACCGCCTGATTGCCCTGCCAACCTCTACCCCAAAGGATCGGGGTTAGCGTTACGTTTTAGGATTGGGGGAGGGGTCGGGTTGGCCTGGGCCAGCGTGCAAGGTTGAAATCGACCTCACGCGACCTGCACGATTTGTGTGCAGGCCGCCCCTGCACATATAGGGCGGGCCATCGTCCTCACCATCAACAGGAGCGCCGCTGCTAGAGCCCCCGCCCCCGCTACCGTTTGCATCATCATCTCCCCCTGGTTCTGTGACTGATGGGGGTGACGGTGACGGTGATGCTTCTGCTGCTGCTGGTGATGGTGATGGTTCCCCCCCGGTGAAGCACTGCACCTCCGGCATGTCGCCGCTGTACGATTGCTCCGAGCAACCGTCACACGTGATCTCCGACCACGTCGAGACCTTGATGTCGGCGGGGTGCTGCGCGCAGTCGCTCACCTGGGTTTGCAATGTTGAAGGCGTCGCAAGAACTCGTAAAAAACGTGGCACATTTGCGATGCATTATCTCTGTCTCGAAGTTTGTGAACACAGACCTTGTGTCTCTCAAGGACAATTAATTAGCACGCACACTGGGTATGCTGGGTGTAGACGGGTACATTAGATGGATGAGGGTGAAGAACACACACACAATGGTCACCTCGGTGGTATCTGGCGAACTGCAAGAAGACGCGCGCCACAAGAAACCCAGGGGGGGCATTGATAGGGATATAAAGAAGTTCTTGGTCTAGACATTTCCGTCTGACGAGGCTCCTAACCTATTAAAAACACACCTACTAAAAATATTTAAATACTCAGTTACTCAATTAGTCTATTACAAACTTTGGCCTAAACTTCTGGCTGACGGGGGTCCTAAAACATACCAGGTACTCACCAACTAACTAATAGTCGACTATTAGGCACAGCTAGTAGTCAACTACAGCATAATAGTATAAGAGTATTGCAGTAGGTAATAGTAGGGGTATTCCACTAAGGCGGAGGTGTGGTATGGAATACACTATACACTATAGAGAGTAATGTGACCGCCTTATGGGGGGAAGCCGCACTATTCACTCCAGGTAATGAGTACCTCAGTGCAATTCCTCGGTCGTGCAAAGCTATTTAGACCGCCTTATATAGGGATGCCGCCTTATTGGGGGATTATCAGTACTGCAATGAACTAAATATCGTTCGAACTTCACTCGTGCTTTACATAAGTATTAGCTGCATACCTACCGGTAGGCCATAAGAATTTTTTATCAGGTGAAGCACCACCTGGTACAATATTTATCAAGGCAGAATGTGTGTGTTTGTGTATGTGTTTGAGTGTGTGTTTGAATAGCGTGCTCCTTGGCCGAGGAACGAGGAACCTCACAAAACCTAGGTATACAACTGATACTAATAGTACTCTTAGTTCGGACTGTTCGTACTAATAGTACTAATACTAACTATTCCATTAGCTATTTAAATAGGTCTAGTACTATTACTAATTTTAATAGTACTATTAGTACTATTAGCTAGTATTTTTATTAATTTAATGGTACTATTAGCTAGTACTATTAGTACTATTGGCTAGTACTATTAGTACTGTTATTAATTTCAACAGTACTAACAGTAATGCTTATTAATACTGGAGTATTAAAAATAAGTTGCGTAAGTGGTTGCACAACATTCTTCACATTGCAGCACAGGTCACCTCGTGCCATCGCCATCAGGTCACCTCCATCGCCATCGCCATCGCCATCGCCATCGCCATCGGCCGATTTGCAGGAAGACACGCGCAGATGCTCAAACCCGCCAAAAAAGAAGCTTGCCCCTTCGTTGGGATACAACCAAAATCGCACTATTCCTAACCCACCTTTTAATAAGCACTAAGTAAGCACTAAGTAAGCACTAAGTAAGCACTAAGTAAGAACTAAGTAAGCGCTAAGTAAGCACTAGGTAAGCTGTCTCACTATAGGTAGGTCGTCGAAACAATATTACCAACATTACTACCAACATTATTACCAACATTATTACCAACATTATTACCAGGCAGTCGGCTATTACTAGACGATACAATAGTCTCTTGACACATGACATGCAATATATGCAATACATGCTACTGATAGTACCGTAGAAGTTAGGTGCACCATTTTCTTTTTGACGCTCTTAGCATGATAAACTAATCTATACCACACCCAAACACTGATTTTGATAAAATAGAAATGCCTTCTGTGATTAACAAACTCATGGTCTATATATAGAAGGAATACATATTGCGAAACAAGAATGACATGAATGGCATCTCGACTGTTTTCGGTTAAGATGGCTTAAGGAGTCCCGTCATCCAGAAAAAAAAAAAACACGCCAAACTGAACGCGCTACATCTGTCATAGAAAGCGTCTATCCATTGGGTGCGGTCATTGGCCGAAATCCACGTTTTTTATCTGACCGGTGCCTTTGAGGCCCAGTTATCTCACCCTCAACCGGGGATAGCCGTCTCCAGCGGGGGCGAGGGACCAAAAACCTCCGTTACACGCCCCAAGCCGTCGATCCAACGCCCCCCCTTCCCCTCCTTTCCGGCCCGCTTCCCCTCCACCTCCCTCTCCATCTTCCTCCTCCTCTTCGTCTACGATATCGTCTGGTTTGTGGGCGCGACGTCGACGAAAGAGGCCAAAAGCACGCCAACAAGGGGATAGGGGATGCGGGGGAGGGGAGGAGGGCGGAGTTGGACTAGAGAAGCAGGGGAATGTAGGCGCGCGGAGGGGGGCGGGAACATACCACCGTTACAGCAATGCTGCAGCTTACACGATGACGCTTCGAATTCGGCGTGCTGCGGGTGGCCATCGGAGGTACGGGGGGGGGCGTGTAGAGCCGCTGCGATGCTTGTCTTGGCGCCAAAAGAGTAAACATATTCAGACAATGGCAAGAGCATTCGTGAGCAATACGAGTATCTTCAAAATACATACTCGAGCAACGACAAGCGCGCGATGCTCCTCCCACAAAACGTTCCTCCAAAAAAAAACTACTCGAGCGACCACAAGCACGTAACGCTCCTAACTAATCTTACCAAACAAATCCTCCGGCAAGAACCGCCGCTGACGCTGCCGCTCCCGTCGGCGCCGCTCCTCGTCATCGTCGGCGCTCTCTTCGCGGTCCGAGTAATACAGCTGCGACTTGCGGTCCGACGAAACGTAGGCCTCTTTCCCGTCGCGACTACCTTCCTCATGGTACACGCCGGCAGTGTAACCGTAGCCGCCATCCACTTGCACGCTTTCGCACGACGCTGCTCATCAATACACACAACACGTTGGTGGGACACATCACGAACGATAGGAAGACAGTACAGTGGGCAACCCGATTTAAGAGCACCCGAGTTAAGAGCACTCGGGAGTTGAGAGCGGTCAAGTCGGCATGTCCCGCCACACTAAAGGCTATATACTGACCACCACATATACGAGTGTGTGGTAGTTAAGAGCGAATGTTTTGGCTCGTCACGGGGCGCTCTTAAATCGGACAACCAACTGCTGTATCTTAGTCGGTCCAGTCATACTCAAGGCACACCTTGTCGGGATGCCGAGACGATATCTTAATTCGGACAGGTTTGATCAAGGCGCACATTACTGGTGGGAATCATCAAGGGCTATACGAAGACACTATCTTACTGGTGTTGGAAACTGTATCTTGCTGTAGTTGGTAACTACATTGTTAATACCGTTCATACCAGGAAATAACTAAAGGCACGCATTTTTGGAGAGAGGTATCATGAACGATTCAAACACATCATCGTAGTAGGTCAAGTATAAATCTATATACTGTATCTTAGTTCGCTTATCACATATGCACATCCTTACGTCTGCGGATATCTCCCGCCTCTGACCGCCTTTCCGCGCGGTTTCTTCGCTGAGGCGTGCCCCCGCCTCGCCTGCAACCACCGGCTCAGCTGATCCCCCCGCTCGGCGCCGTAGCGCGCGCGCGAGGCCTCGACGTCGAGATCTACGACGAGATCTCCGAAAAATCGTGCCCTGTGAGACGTTTGGTGCGTAGTCTGCACACAGGGCTAATGTCTTCGCGTTATTTCTTCGGTACGTGTTCTCTGACCTCCGACACACGGGGGGGGGTCGATTACCTGGCCGGCGTCGCCATTGTAAAGGCCACTAAGCGAGGTTTGTGCTAGGATCTGGGGAAGAAAAGTTCGTAATCCCCGAGAACACATGCCACCCAGGCGTAGTGGAGAACTGCGAAGTCTACAGCAGCACGTATACATGTAAATGATGTACAGCAGTAGCTGAAGCTATGATGAGCCTGCAGCATCACGAAGCTACAAATGGTATATGCACAGCAGCATCACGAAGCTACAAATGGTATATGCACAGCAGCAGCTAGGCGTCGTGGAGAACTGCGAACTCTCAATATTTTTGAACCCCCGGTAGTCTACAGCAGCACGTATAAATCAGCAGCACGTACATGTACATGATGTACAGCAGTAGCTGAAGCTATGATGAGCCTGCAGCATGACGAAGCTACAAATGGTATATGCACAGCAGCATCACGAAGCTACAAATGGTATATGCACAGCAGGTATATGCACAGCAGCAGCTGTGGCCGCGCCTTTCTGCGTAGCAACGCAGAGCGTCACCCAGCTGGGGTGAACCGCCATGCTCTCCCATAATTTCCAGGCTGCCTTCTCGCATTGTTCCGCCGCACACGGGAAATCGGGAAAAATTTGTCGGCATTTTCCCTTTCCAGTATCTCCCATATATGAATTAACAAACTTCGTCTAACTCTTGGCATTACTTCTTACCTTCTTAATATTTACTATCCTGCGCTGCGACCGGCGGCCGTCCAGGCCGCCGGCGTAGCCCCTTGTAAATCTACTAATAGTGCGCGACGCCCTTTAACGGTTTCGCACGACGCCGGGCATAAAACACACACATTGATGGTGGGAAACACGTGAATAGGTACCACGCATTAGCTTTCGGGCAGTACGCTACCAGCGACTTGGATACAAAAAAAACGGCACATAGATTCGTTAACACTAACATCTCATAGGTTTAAAATGATTTGGAGGCGTTTGGGGCTATCGGTTTTCGGTGAATCGGTCAACATTGGCTGAAAAAAAACTGATAACCTATTGATATGATAGTAAGGAAAAGTTTGTAACCGGTGTTTCTTCTCTATTTACGGAGACCCGCTGTTAGCAGGCCCACGTTTGCTTACGCTTACGAGGGTTTGATTCAGGTATCTTTTGTTGACCGGTCTTACCATCTATACAGCGCCTCAATCGATCACAGTCATAGCGTAAGAGAGCTCGTGTGAAAGGTGGTGATATTTTCTTTGTGGTGTGTGATTTCATCCTGTTAACAGTGGACCTCTATAAAATAGAGCAAAACCTCCTCATCTGGCTTCTGGTTTATTGTTCTCTCTAGTTCCCGACCTCTACCGGAACTCGGGACTCACAGCAGGTGAGGAACGCAAGAGCACGCAGTGTCCTTGAGACGAGCGAGGTACGAGTACAACCACGACCCCACGAAGCAAAAAAACGACCAAATTGGGGAACGTTTGAACGTACAACGCTGAGCGCTGGTGCACTGCTTGCAGCTGATGCGTGTGTATGTGCTGAGTGTTGCGCTGTGATAAGGAGGCCAAAGTGCAGGACGGCTTTACAAAAAACTTGTTGCAGCACGTTGGTGTCGCGGCTGGCCTTTCGGTCGCCCTGACTACTAAAAAAACCACATCAAACCAAACGGACGACCGCCCCTGCTGACCTCGCGCCCCCCAAAGGGTTAGGAGTTAGGGTTGGGGTTAGGGTTGGGGCTAGGGTTGGGGCTAGGTTTAGGGGTGGGGTTGGAGGTAGGGTTTGGTGTGGGATTGGGTTAGTCTGGACCGACGTGCATAATTGAGGTTGAATATATGTGCGCTGAAGGAATTTTGCAGGTTCGTCCTGCAGATAGAGGAGCCCACCACGGCAAGGATAAGGTCGTTCGTACAACATCATGACGACATCATGATGACATCATCATGACATCATACGATAAACGGGGACCGCCAGCTTGCGCTATCGCTATCACGGGAACTGAAGGATACGCCAGAAAACCAGCCGGATTGCGAATGCCATTGAGTTAAATTGACAACCGGCATGTATGAAAATACGTGGAAGTGTGGTGAGCTTAAGCTTTATTTTTCCCCATACGCCGGAGGATAGTAGATAAATATAGAAAAAAAGACACGATATGATATCGCATGATAAACGCACACCTGGTGGTCTGCTGCCGTAGGCTTCAGGGATCTGCGACCTGCGGGAGGGGAGAGGTTTTTCCGTATAAAAGATACAATGGGTTCCCCCGACTTAAGAGCGACTGAAGAGTGGGTGGGTCAGATAACAGAATATTGGTAGTACAGATGAGGGAAAATTGGCTTGAATCAAAACATACCCGAGATAAGAGAGGGAAACTTGTTGCCTTGAACTAAAACAGACCTGTTACTGGGTAAGAGTTACTTGGAATCAGTGTGGACAGTGATAATAGTAAGAGAGAACGCTATTAATAGTCAAGAAACGTTCTTTGGGCCCGAACCATTCCTCTCTGAAGGGGCACCCACTATTAATACAACTGCTGTACCAGATACCATGGCATACGATAAGGCGGACATTAGTTGGTCGCTTTGCTGATCAAAGTTTCAAGGGACTAAGTCCGACGTGCAAGGTATCCAGGTACTGATAATAACAGTAACACTAGATTTCGGCGGATGGGGAAAAATAAAGCTTTAGCTCACCACACTTCCACGTATTTTAGATTTAATCGAACCACAATCGATTCAGAGGGTTTTGGCACTACATACCTGTTACACATATACTATATTGTTAATAAGAGTATCTGTTGATACTCACGACACGTATTATATGATTCCATGAAACAGATACTAGTACATAGCTGTCGCGAAGAACTCGCGCAGCAGGAGAAAGGATAGCTATTCCTGCTGCCGATAACTTGGGTGCGTTGGCTCCAGTTGTTCGAAGTTACAGTAGTTCTATACAAGGTGTACGCAACAGCCGCGACTCTGGGTGCGTGCGGCTGGGCGGATGTTCATGCTGCCTACTGGCGCCTCCGCTGTGATTTGCGTGTCGTCGCGATTGGCCGAAAGAAAAAGTCGCCGGTCCTGGGTTCGTTCTTTTCGTTCTTTTTCGTTCTTTTCGGTCTTTTCCGTGTACCTGGCACTCCGGCCGGGGTCGGCGGTCGTACAGTCAATCAACATAATTCGCCTTCAGCGATCTCGTAAGGGGTCCCAATTTTTGGCCGTGCTGTTGTTTGTGTTGTGTCTTGTATTAACCTTGACGCCTTCAATACTGGAAGCCCCTTGGGTACGGCTGGGCACTGGCTCAGTAGGTACTGGCAGTAGTAATCTACTGATTGACCCGGCCAGTATATTCGCCAATAGTTTTTATCTGACGAACCTCCAAGAAACACGCCATAGTATTGTACGGAAACCCGCCAACCTTCCTCCCCGCTCTCCCTCCCTCTCTGAGTGTTGTTCTCCTCTCGTTCTATAGGCGTCAACTGTACGTGTATTTTGGTTGTTGTTGCAGATATCTGGTATGTGAGAGGGAGTTGCGGTGTATCCTACAGCTGCTCGTCTTCATTGCTATGTTGTCACTTTGTCAACTCTGTTTTCTTCCTTTATTTCTTTGTTGTTCACTTGTGACTCTTTGGGGGTATGTGTTTATTTTGTAGATCTCCGCCACCCCCTCGGCTGTTGTTCCTTTTCACGCGCTCCTTCCTTTCGCCTGTTTCCTCTTTGTACGCGAAAGCATCTCCGGCACACCCCCGGCTGTAGCTCCTTTTCACGCGTTCTTTCCTTCCACATTTTTCATGTTTGGCCTCTTTCTCTGCGTTGAGTACCTGCTACCTAATACCGCTTACGTGTAGCGTTCCTTCGTTTTTTCGTGTTGTATTTCGTTTTCTTTTCGTATTTTTGATTGTCTGTGCTTTCCTGTGGTTTGTTTGCTGGTGAGAGCCTACTGCCCTGTGCCCCTAGGGTAGGAGCGATACGTTAGAACGCTCTATGATGAACCTGCGCGAACACCAGCATGAGGAACGTCACATCATCGCCACACGTTGCATGCATTTCTCTTGACTTCTTCTTCATTTTTCTGTGTCGATGACCGCAACCACCCCCGGCCAATACAGTTTTGAGCCCCAATTTTGAAGGGAAGCGAAGCGAAAATGCGTAATTTGGGGGCCATCCGGCGGGGCCTTCAGCGGGCCTCCCTCACGAGCCGGGGGGGGGGCTATTGCCTGAGCTAAGCTACGCTCGGCGTTGCTCGCTTCGCTCGGCCAGTATACTGCTGAAGTTCAGTATACTGATTGGTTTTCACCACAGCATAATCGATACTGAATGAGTCAGCCAGTGCCCAACCCTACCTTTTGGGGACAAATTTACTTGAAGTTAGTTTAGTATAGGGAGGGATTTTGGGGCTCTAAAGGGGTTAAGTCGGTTATATCGACCCAACACATCAGTAGAACACTCGGAGTTAACCATCCTAGAGAAGCGAGTACACAAAAAACAAGTGGCTACAGACTCTGTGTAAGCAGAAAAACCAAAAAAAAAATCGCACACGAACAGAGGAAAGCAAATGGAATGTCAGCGTCCCGGCTACGAATAACACAGCAAAAAACAACCCAAAGTGACAACAGCAGCAGTAGAATAAGACAAAAAAACGTACGTGGAAAAAAAACAGAAGGACTCCTGCAATGGGACATAACAGACAAACAACCGCAGAAAGACGCAGTGAGACAAGACGAAACAAATGAGCCCTCTCTCTCGTGGCTGTCCTCCCTCCCATGTGCCGTGTAGGCTTTCGACGACTGCGGTGCATCACTTTCATATCAACGAGAACAAGGAAGGAAAAGAGGGGCAGATAGAGAGATAACGAAAGAACGAAAGAAAGAAAGAAAAATAAGGCCAGGCAATAAACAAACTACTCGTACTCGTACCCACAGAGGGGAAGCAAGAGTAGCACGGTTTTCCGGCTCTCTGTTACCTAGACGAGCCTGCAGGCTAGCCAAACGGTCTGCCACCTCTTTCCTGTTCCCATCGACAGCGGCCTCCGATTTGAATGGTGCCGCTGTGGCACCCCCCAAGGAAAAATGAAGGCAAAGCAAAAAAAAGAAGCCGAACAACAGCTAAAGAAAAAACAAAACTCTCGAAATCGAGTTTGAATTCGGGGGCAGCAAATCAAATACAGAAGCGGTCCCTCGATTCGGCGGTCTGAGAAAGGCGGTATCCCGACACAAGGTCGTCAAAATCGACTAGCACGACTGAGGATTTTGCACTCATAACCTCGAGCAAATAATGCGGCTTCCCCCATTACGGTGGTCACATTGCTCTCTATAGCGTACACTATACCACACCACCGCCGCACTGGGGGATCCCTACTGTATCCTATACTATCCGGTCGCCCCGGTGGCGTATGAGGTTATCCTCGAGCCTGGTATAGGTCAGTTTCGTGAGTTCGAATCCCCCCGAGTGCATACTCGTATAAATTCGTGAGGACTTTTTCTTGTGCACAAATTGACTTGCGGAAAACGCGAGAGCGTGAGTTAGCAACACTCGATGAACAATCGACGAGCAGCGGGATTGCTGAACCCTATGCGCTGTAAAAATTGGAGGCAACAACCGGAGGGGAGGAACGGATGACACCTGTGACCACGACTTGTCCAGAAGCTGGAAAGTAGAAGTGTGCAAAACATAAAAATAAATAAATATTAAACTACTCTAGATACTGTTTCAATGAGCTGACCCTAACCCTAACCCTTTAGCCCTCGGCCAACGGTAGAGCGTAAAAATTACCCTCCAAAATCCGGGCGGCCACATTGTTAGGTCTTCTGGTTTCAATAGGACAGGTTTCATATGTTGCTCTCACATAGGTGTCTTGCCGCGTAATGAGAAACTTGCTCTCCATCGACAACACAAGAAACGACACTGCTATATGTAGTGGGATATAAGTGTTTGATAAGCGGTAATAGGACGAACACATACTCTGTATAAACCAGGTACTGATAGTTGCTGCTGCTGCTGCAGCGCCGTCCACCCCTCGCTCCCTCTCTCCGTCGATCTTCATTTTTTACGCTCTTTATCTTCGATTGCGTTTGTTTGGTACCAGGTACTTCGTATATATTGTTAGTCTTTGTTTGGTCATCAACCCTGCTCAGGTCATGGGCTATGGATCATGGCTCGTCTAGTGGCTGCAAGCGTCGAGGAGGTGCTCTCTCAGCAGGTGAATTTTATGTCGCAATTCCTGTCTGACTCGACCACGCGCATACGCTGGTATGCGTTTACTGGTAAATCAGTAGGCTACTCTCGCACAGGAAGCAGTAATAATGATATTGAACAGGTCTGCTGAGGGCGCCTAGCAGCGTGGGTAGGCGCAATTTCATGCGAGTCGACGAGGGAAGAAATAGCTGGAGTCTTCTTGCGAAAGAGCTGAAGGCGGGTACCGCGTAATTCGCACGGGGGAGAAAAACGTGCTAAGTGACCCCGGACAGATCTGAGTTACATTTGGGAGGGAGAAGGAGAAAAGAAGGGGCTAAGACATTCCTACTGCTGTAAGTTGTAGACGGCATGAGAAACAAGAAAAAAAAATCGTTGCGGAAGATTTTCTCCTTTTGAGGGTGCGATATCCCACAACGCCACGATACACGACAGGGCGGTATGATCATACCAGGTATCTACCAGCTACTACTGCTGTATGACAGGTATCGTACGAGCCTTCAAGTGCCCCCAGCTTCCAGCCTCCACCAGCAGTGTAGCCTGTACCAGAGCCTGTAGCAGAAAATATGGAATCCACAATTCTTCTCTTGGTTCCTGCTTCTGCTGGTCAAAGCTGACGAAGAAGGAGGTTATCCAATCTCCCACACGAAAGCATTTCCAATCGTTCAACTACAGGACCCAGCACGACACACACACGCAGCACCGGTACGTATGATCTGATACGAGTACGAGAACATCACGCATCTATCTGCTGCGCATCAACCTATGCCAGAGTTAAGAGGGCAAATGACCATGGGTTCTTGCTTACACGTGCTTCAATTACCATCATGCATGGTATGGGCTTATGGAGCACGATGCCCCCCCTACGTACGCATCGCTGTGTGTGTGTGTGTTCTTCACATTAAACCGTTCTTGTACTCGTCGACATCCAGCACACCCAGTGTCCGTACTGATTCTTCACCCTAGAAAGATCAGCTCTGTGGTCACAAGCCACGACACAGAGATAATGCATCGTAATGCATTCGACAACGCAATGTCATGCCCTAGTACTGGGTACGAAGCTGTCCGCACCAGCAATCACGGCGGCGGCAGCAATGATATCATTCCCGCCTCCCGCCTTTCATTGAAGACGCCCGTTGAACAAAGCGCGTATCATACGTTCAGCGAACATTCTATACCATTGGCGCAAAAACGCAAGGCACGAAGCAAGTCCACACGAGGGTGACTAACAACATACAGCCAAAAAAGCGGGTACTGCTGTTGTATAGAAGCCAGTGCTGTGCAAGGAATGTCTGCTTTAGATTGCTGCTAAGAGACAGCCGCTGCTGCCCGCCCAGCCAGCCTCGCAGCCCAAGCCCCCTCACCTAGAATCCTGTTTGTAGTCACGCCGCCTTTTTGATTTATCGATTCCGTAGCCGGTAGGGATTCGCTTCTCCCGAGGACAAAAGCCGACCAGGAAGCAACCACGAAGGCCCTCCTTGTAGCTACCATACCGGCAAAGAAGTGCCCCAGATCAGGCTTGTGAGTACTGCTGCTTGCTCCCTTGTTGGCCCGCCTGTATTCCAACTTCCATCAAGGGTGTTCTGTCCTGGGCCTTTCCTCTACTGAATCTCTCACACGACACAAAAACTATCTTTCTCTGGAGTCCTGCAAAGCTTTGCTACAAAGCTCTGCTTCTTCTCCTGCGGCAGGTGAAAACGCAAGAGACACCAACTCCTCCCCTAGGTCAGCTCTCTTGGTGCAATCAACACCCCGGCCACCTGGCGACCGCCGTCACACGTGCCCTGTGGATTGGCTCGCGCTCGGTGGTGCAGTTGCTGGCTTTGTTTCTTCCCGTAAAAATCGAACCAAAGGCTCCAAAACAAAGGCGGGGCAAATAAGACGGTAGCAAACACGCCTCACTATCCGCAACTCCCGTATTTCCTCTTTTCCAGCAGAGAGGACATCTCCCGTGAGTATACCGCCACACGGTTCACCTAGGAGGGCCAGAAAGTCTGTGACAAGGAATAGGAGAAAATCCGGTGCAGCACAGGTAGTTCTTGGTGGCGCTGTTAGCGGGTCTTCCCCGAGGACGACCAAGCATCAGGGGGAAGAAGACGACCTATTGAGAAAATGCGACGGCTGCATGGAGCCGCGCTTGGCTTGCTTGTGGCATCGTCGTCCGGCTGCGCTTCGGCCTTCGTTCCCCCTGTAACGGTGAGATGGACACATCGATACAGCAGCTGTTTCTGCTTTCTTGGGGCGAAGCATCTTCCTTTATAGACCTCTTGAGTTGTGTCTACCCGTGACCTCATATACCTTGCATTGACAGCAGTATTAGTTTTTCGTTGGGATCAATACTTGTACGTACCTGGTATGATGTTGCCGTGGTCCATGGTTGCTGACGTCATTAGCCATGCGCGTTGCCACCGCTGTGACACTGCGACATGTTCGACGTCGGACCGTTTCCCCTCCGAGTACGTAGCCGGTAGCCAAGGGGCTACGCGCAACGATCATTGGGAGCTTCCGCCGTCGGCTTGTGTTCACGGTGCTCTATCCTGTCGCAACACTCTTACAACTAATAGAACAGTCCTTACGGCGGCGGTCTAACAGGTACAGCAAGTCTGGCTACGTGCATGGTATGTACGATGTACCCATATATACCAGGTAGAGCAGAAAAGCATACTGGTACTCAGCTACTGTAACTGCTCAGCACAAATCACGACAACGACGCTACGGACTACAGACTGCGACTCATAATAGGCTGAGGTGGTTGTCGAGCCCTCCTCGTTCTCTGGCGCGCAACCTGCATCATTTTGTCGCATCTGTGCTGCCTACTTATAGTAATAGCCGGTCGCCCCGGTGGCGTATCAGGTTATCCTCGAGCCTGGTATAGGTCAGTTTCGGGAGTTCGAATCCCCCCGAGTGCATACTCGTATAAATTCGTAGGGGCTTTTTCTTGTGCACAAATTGACTTGCGGAAAGCGCGAGAGCGTGACTGAGCAACACATGATGAAAAATCGACGAGCAGTGGGATTGCTGAACCCTATGCGCGATAAAAATTGAAGGCAAGAACGGGGGGGGAGAAGGGACGACACCTGTTACCACGGCTTGTCCAGAAGCTGGAAAGTAGAAGTGCGTAAAAAAATGAAAAAAAGTAGTATGACACGTACCGCAGCAGTTGTTGTTGTTTTCTCACATTACCGCAGCAGTAGCAGCAGATAGCAGGACCGCTCGCCCTCCTCCCGGCTGGTGGGGGGAGCTCGTCCGAGGCACTCCCGGAGGGCCCCTTTGGACGGTCCCTGCGAGAGATACGTCTTTGGCTTCACTGGATCTCTTTCCCCCTCTCTGCCCGCCTTTTATTTTCCCTCTCTCTTCCCCTTCCCAGGAAGTTGCCTCGTCCTTCCCTGGTCGCGGCGCAAGTGCTCTTATCGGTGGGAATCATCGCGACGTTCGCTCGATGGCCATGTCTTCAAGACTGCCGGTGGCGCCCAAAGTCGACGATGCCGTTCCACGGAGGTAGGTGTGGTTTCTGTTTTTTTGGCATCTTTCAAATTATTTTCACTTGTTTAGTATTCTCTGTTATTATTAGTCTACAAGGTACTAATTTGGCATGCGCCATGGGTCCACTTTTTCGGCATACCCGGTTAGTCTTATGATCGGTGGTTTGTGGTAATCTTTCGCGTTCGATGTTTACGAGCAGGCATTTCGGTTCGCTCACGACGTCAGTTTGACAGCCAACACATCCGCAGAGTCCCATCGAAAGCCTCCTTCCTGTGCAAATCTTCTTCGCTCACGTACAACGTTCCTCCAACCCCCTCTTCCGCCCTTGCCCCTCTCCCGTGTTCCCCCGTAGGCTTTTATCCGTTCTGCTCCTTTTCCCTTTGTTTTTTTCTTTTTGCTCGGTAAGTAGCGTACGTATACTATTCTGCCATGTTCATGCTCGTTGTAGTGGAAATCCCCCCCAAAAGAGTTTTGCTACGTTTCTCCTCTTAAGAAACGCCCAATCGTGCCACTTTTTTTTTGCTGTCGTTATGGATATATGTCCACCCCTTTCCCTGCCGGGGACGCGGGAACACGCGCACTTATTTTCTATCTTGGTGCTAGGTGTCTGACGCGCGCTTTTTTTTTGGCGCTCGATATCTGACACGCGCTTCTTCACTATGTTGGTACTGGGTATCTAACACGCGCTTATCTTCGTGTTTGGTGCTGGGTATCTGACACGCGTTTCTTTTCTGTGTTGGTGCTGGATGTCTGCTGTATGTACCGGTAGTCTTGCGGTGCCTTTTCTACCCCAACCCGAGGCACTGGACGGCAGCATGATTGGAGACGTCGGCTTCGACCCTCTCGGATTCGCGACCCCCGACAGGCTGGATAGGTGAGCAGAGAAGAGCGCCCACGGAAGAAGGCGGGTGGCTGTGCCCTTGTCTGGTACACGACTTGCGTCGATTATATGCATTGGCTTGTTGTGTATAGATTTTTTATCGCCTGGGTGTTCTTCCACTCCAGAGTGACTGGAGCCCGTCTTGTGACCACGGACCAGAGTATGATGATGCGGTAATGTGAGACCAACAACATCGTTGACCATTCTTTGTGTACAGATTTCGAGAGGCGGAGCTGAAACACGGGCGGCTGGCGATGGTGGCGCTTGCAGGGTGGCCAGTAGCGACGCTTGTTCTCGGGCTGCTCACGAAGGTGAGGACTGAGGACGCCTGTTAATAGCAGGGGCCCTTTCGGTGTCCCTTGCTGTAACGTTGATAGGTGACTCGCGTCTAGGGCTTTGGGCGCAAAAAGTGGGAAAATATTACCAGGTGCCATGTGCGTTTTTGTGCGTGCGCGTGTGTTCTTTGCCTAGGACGCAGAGCCACCTTGCCCGGCTGACTGCCCTAACCATACGAATGAACAAGGCTTCACCACGCCAGAGAGAGATACCCCCCCCCGCGCGCCCCTTCACCCATCCTCCCACCCCCTCCTGTTGTTGTTGGTGAGCAGCTAATACCGCCGGATACCGTGTGCACGGGACACGGGTGCTCTATCGACCAGCCCTTCGCACAGAGTGCTCTGCCCCTTGAAGGTGGGTGCTTGTTAGAAGTTTGACGCGCTTTTTCCATTCAAGAAGCAGCTTGCCTGTGTTCCAGTTTGTTCGTTTGGCTGCGTTTGCACCGTCATATAGCGCTTTTGGTGCGAGTTGAAGCACAGTTTTTGCCTTTTTGCTCTGCGAATGTTCACACGATTCCTTGTTTGTTGTAGGGCATTGCGGAGGCTGACCTGACGGGTTACAGTTGCTTCCGTGGCGAATTTTCGTGCGTGCAACGCCAGCAGTCCAAAAATTCACCGCTCTCATGTACATGTCCTCTTCCATACCCCCCCCCCCCCCCTCCTCTCTCTCCCGCTCCCCTTCTTTGCCGTACTGAAATGGCATCGCTTATTGTATACCTTGTTGGTCAGCTATCGGTAATATCTCGTTCGTCTACTGGGGGTCGGCGCTGGCTCTCGCGATTGCGGCGGAACTAGTATCTATTCGTCGAAGATCGGACGCGGATGCGGGTCGTTTACCGAGTGGACCCGACGGTTACAGACCAGGGGATCTCGGGTTGGACCCCTTCAACTTGGCAGACGACGAGGTTAGACCACCCGTATTGTGTTGCACATGGCAGCTTGGTTGTTTTTAGGCGGCTTACATATGTTTCATGTGTATTTGTGATTTTTTTCCTGCTTTTGCTTGGTACATGTTGACATCTGCACACCCCCCGTTTCGAGAACAAACTTCTTGGGATTTCGTGGGGCTTTGTTTTTGCAGTATTCTGGCGAAAGGGTTCGCCTATCCTCCCGTTTGGGGCCGATTTCGTGATTATATTATTAGTGTAGGAGACAAAAGTGACACGAATGTGGACGATTGCAACCTCGGCGTTTGCTTGATTGGGGGATGAAACTTTGGAACCTGGACTACTCGTGCTGTGTATGCAGCACCTGGGTATTTTATATCGATGTGCAAAAAAACATGGACGAGTCAAGGTATTAGCGACATGGTGCGTCAACCCGTATCGGAATTGAAGGGGAAAAGAGCGATCAAGGGCCAAGTTAGCTCGGATGTTTTTTCATGTTTGCGCTGAATTGTTCTTCCACTCCGGATTGATTGGATGTTGATGTTCTGTCACCGCGGACTTATGGCGATGAGTTAATGTGAGACCAGTAGCAACAACCACAAGAACAACAATGACATGACGACCCGTTTTTCGCGTGTTGCTGTTGCTTTTCTGCTGTTTTGTGTGTTATGCTGTGAAATGCTGCGAACACCACAGATGCGGCTTCGGGAGATCAAGCACGGGCGGTTGGCGATGACGGCGTTTGCCTTCCACTACGCAGGAGTTTTGCTAGAGAAAAAGGGCGTTGTGGTGAGCACACTGCGCAGGGGACAGTGTATGCCGGAACGGACGTCGTACCAAGCATCGCTAGAACCTCGAGTGTATTGGTGTCTGGCACCTAGTATTGTGTTACGACTGCAACATATCTCCTTTTACTTTGCTTTCACCCCGCTTGGAACTTGATTTACTTCTTACCAAGTATAAGTATATATGGAAAAAAGGACGAGCAAAAAAGGCGATTGCAGCATATGCCACGCGAAGCAACGCTGACTTTTAGGTTAGGTGGTTGTGTGCTCAATGTCGGGCTCCAAAGCAAGGCGGGGTACGGCACGCGGGTAGCATCACATATCGTATGCTACACGCTCACATGCACTTCTCGCTTGTTTCGTTGCTCTGTATGGGGCCCGAAACGATTACCGGCTCTATTAGTAGGTCGGTGTGCCTCCTTGCAGCCAGTCTTTCTTGAAGAGTGCCCCACCGCCGGTCGTTTTTTTCGACGCCTTGCCTGATTGGTCGAAGAGTTCTCGCCGCATCTGTTTATTGGTCCAAGAGCTTGCACGTAGAATGCGCCATGGCTTTTTGGTCTGCGCGGTCCTTTAAACGTAACGATACTGCAAACGTTACAGCAGGAATACCAATACGCCTTTTATACTCGTCACTGTCTGCTTTTGTCATGTTGCTGGTCGTGCTCCGCGCGCGACCATGTCTGTGTGTTAGCATTTATGTCTGTATTTTGGTGCTTGCGTTTGTCTGTCTGTCTCTGCCTATCAGGTTGGCCATCAGCTGTGGGGAGATGTGTGCGTGTACAACCTCAAGTGGGGACTGAGCTACTTGCCACCCCCCATTTGCTATCCAAGGTGTGCTATGTGCTATGCTTGGCATACCGTAGTCATCGTTCTGCTCGTGTTTATTAATGCCAGGTATTACTACCTGTTTTTGTTTCTTGTTCTGTTTGAGCACTGGAGGCAAGGATTCTTGTTAAGCGGAGCAAATGAGAAGGTTGGACGGAGGACACAAGTATCTATTACAATGTACCAGTGCACGTTAAGTGATGCGTGACTCCGTTCCCCCCCTCCCGCTGTCTCTCTGCTGGCGTTTTCCCCTCCCCGTCCGCTTGCTGTCCTGCCTTGCCTTGCTTTTCATCTCGGGTGACCCAAATTCGATTACTTTTTTTTGTTTCATGTGCATCCGAGCAGACCTGAGGCTGCTCTCGACACGACTCTCAGCTGGGAGATCATGTGGAGGGTGCTGACGGGGTTCTTCAGGGAGCCGTACTACTAGAGGGCGAGGTAGCGACGAAAACCATGCCGTACCCTGGTATTGTTCTGGCCTTAGCCGCACTGGTTGCCGCATCGGTTGCTCACGGGGTCCTTCAAGGAGGCGTGCCATTAGAGGGAGCCGTGGCGAGAGAAAAGCTAACCCGTGTTGGTATTCGTTCCGGATACAGTACACGCTTCACCTTGTTTCATTCTCAGCGCAGTGGTTCGGGCTAATGGGATGCGGAAGGATCCAACGCATTTTGCGGTACATACGGCAATATGGGAGTACGACATTATCTTGGCACATAAGGGGGGGTTCTATTGTAAGGTTGCTGCTGTTGCTGTGCAGGGGGGCGGGTTGTGGACTTGCAGGTGACGTATTGAACTGCTGCTGTGAATTTCTGTTGTTAGTAAAGACCGCCTGCACGTTTGGGGCGGTCGAGGGTTGTTGTCGCTGCTGCCGCTGTCATTGTCGCTACCGCGGGTAGTGTTGGCTGCCCGCAGGAAGAGGAAGAAGGGCCGGGGGCGGCGTGCCCGAAGGCAACAAGGCGCAACCTCGCTCGCCGCTGGATGACCAGGCCTACTGCGATTGTCAACCTACACAATTTCCGGTAGTTTCTTCCCACGAATTCGGGTGCAGTTCTAAAGGGGTTCACGCCGCATGCGCTGTCGTTCCACCTAGTTTTCATCCGCAGCGCAGTGGTTCGGGCTAGTGGGATGCGGAAGGGTCCAACGCGTTGCCGTACCTACGGCAATATGAGAGTACTATATCATCTTGGCACATACCTGCTAGGGGGGAGTTATGTTGTAAGGTTATCGCTATTGCTGTGCAGGAGGGCGGGGGTGCTGCAGCTGGCTTAGTGAACAGCTGCTCGCTGTGACTTGCTGCTGTCGGTAATAAAAAGCGCCTGCACGTGTCGGGCGGTCGATGGTTGCTGTTTTCGCTGCCGCCGTTGTGACTGTCGCTACCGCGGGTAGTGCTGGCTGCCTGCTAAGATACGAAAAGGGGCCGGTGGCGGCGTGCCCGAAGCCAACAACCCGTGACCTCGCTCGCCGCTGGCTGACCAGGCCTTTAATTTTTCCCTTTTGCTAGTGCGAATATCAACCTACGCAATTTGCGGTAGTTTCTCGCCACAAACTCGAGTGTACTTCTAAAGGGGTTGACGCCGCATGCACTGCTGTAGAGGTGTAGAGTAGGGGATGGCGCGGAAGCGGACTGTTTTCTTTTTTGTGGATCGATTTTGAGGGATTGTGGGTGGGCGTAAGGAATTCCGCACATTCTTAAGGTGACGCTTAAAGTTTAGCACCACAGAATAGTACTATACAGCAGGCATGCAGTATCGTGTAGTAGTTCTCATGTGCACCGGAGATTGCGGTGAACCTGTCCCTGCCCTCCCCCCCTGTATTTGTACGTTCTTGGTTCTTGGTGCTGTTGAGCACATGATTGCGGCATCATCGCAGAAAATTTCACGCACGCCCATTTTCGAGGTCATGCAGTGCGCTGTTAATACATAATTTCATCATTACACGAGTACTTTCTAAACATAATACACACCTAGTACGTACCTGGTTTTATAGTAGAAGGGCGCGGGGCCATTTGGGTGGTGTTGCGTTTGCCGTTCGTATTACTCGAAGAAAAACGTGGCGGGGCCCAACCCACCGGGAGCACTAAGTGCAGTGTTTGTAGCTTCTGTTGGTCGGTATAGCCGGGACTGGCGGCATCACGGGCTTGAACATGTTCGTATTCGAATCGAACATTCGAATAATCGATGGCAGAAGTACGTCTTGATTTTTATTGACATTAATAGAGGAACGACATGCCTGAAGGCTACCGTTGGGTGACGACAATGGTTGGGCAACTTCCGGAGGTGAATCAACTGCTGCTTTTTCGCGGCCTTGTTATACCTTAAATACGAACACCTAAGGAGAAGCAGGCTATTGCCGTTAATTGGCGCTGCGCAACAGTTAATGCTCTGCCGGGTGCCTTCGGTAAATCACAGGCAGAGACTCGGCGACTTGTTCGTATCTAGGCGTGCGTTTTTCGATTCGAGCTTTCGTTGTTGCCACGGTTAGACGTGCCAACAGGTGTGTATTCCTTGACGCAGTAGAGGGGAACTGTCTCGAAATGGGTACCTGGTATCAGGTGGACCACGATTCCAAAAGTAATATGCGTTCGTTCACTTACTCGCTCGTTCTTGTCCGCTTAGTTAGGCCACTCGTAGGGGACCCCCCTCGAAGCTAGGATTTTCTGGGTTTTGATTATCGGTTCTGCCTCCACCCTATGAAACGTAAACATCCAATCTGCTACTCACATTTCAACACGTTACTGTTCCTCTCACGAAGTTTCAGCTCCGTCGGCGCCTCCTGTGGCTCTAGTTGTGGTTGCGTCGGCAGCGCGTCAATTTTCTCTTGCTATTTTTCCGAGCTGCGATAAAAGCGACCCGTACCCTGCACCCAAATCGCCATCGAGACGAGCTACGAGTGTCTCTCGTTTTCGAGTCCGCTTACGACCAGACAAACGCTGTAACTCCACGGCCAACTACTGGCCACTTGCGCCTCCTTCTTATGCCCCCACTACCCCTCCACCCCCACGGCAGCTTGAACCGCTCGCGCCTGCGCTGCCGCGCGCAGCTTGTGCCCGTACCTTGCGCCGACTTCTGCTGCGAGTCTCGTTTGGCGCTAATCTTACACGCCCTTCACATGGTACACATGTTTTACCTGATAGCACTGTCTTTCGTCCCAGCACCATAAGCTCGTTATCACCACGGCAACCAAAAAGCAGTTGGAGAAGCTTCTGGGGAGAGGTCAGGCCGGTGTGTGGGGGTCGTTGACGTACGACCCATACGTGATTGTTTTGTTCCTTTGGAGCGATGAAAAAGACAAACATGAACCCATCATCTTGATATCTTGTTGCTGATCTGTTTCTTACTATCTCATCATCACTTCTTACATATTTATTAAAGACCCCTATACAACGGGGAATGATTGCTGCGTTGCAGCCTCGTGGGCGGACGGTGTGCGATCGACGCACTCGTCGATTCCAATGTTATTTTTTGGATTTTGAATCGATTACGGTAACTTCAAACAGGAGTTAGACGCCCTGCCCTACCCTACTGCTGTAACACTGTAACTTCTAAAATCACGATATCACAACGTCCAAAGAAAAAGGCTACAAGTGCACTAGTTCTGGCAGCGTCTTGCGTCGAAAACCAGCCGATTTGCTTCGCCAACTAAACCGCTTCGACTAACGCAAAAAAAAAAAAAACGAAACCGCTACAGGCGCGGTCAGCGAACGGAAGCATGGCTCTAATGGCCACGCAATTTCGTGCCCTCTGATGGAGCAGAGGGCTGACTCGTTACTCAAACAACCGCAAGCAGACAACCACGTAAATATCTGGCAGGCAAACACGAATGAAGGACTATTGGTCTCGACATCGCCGACAATCCAAAACGTCAGAAAAAGGGAAACAAAAAAAAAGAGGATGGCACACGTTACAGGTTCGTATGCATCTAAAGGCCACGGCACGCGAGCAGGCATTTCTCCCTCTGCCTGACGAAGCGGTAGCAAAAGCTCCACCTACTCAACACCATAACCCGACCTTACCCGACCCCCCCCTTCTCCCTTCTCTTGACATGGTGAGGGTAATCGGACGCTGAAACGAATGACTGCGGTACTTGCGCTCGGATTTCCAACGCGTGGCGTACGCCCGTCTTTCGCAACGACCAGAAGAGAGCAAAAAAGTCGGTTGACTGCACTCTTGCCCCTTGACAGACAGCCGCCAAGTGCCTCCGCACACAAATACCAGCGTAACACGTCTAAAGACGCCCTTGACGGGCCAACGAGAGACCGGCTACCGACATCGTCGGTACCTCCTGTAGTCTACCTTAGCAGTAATGGCGAAAAAAACAAGAAACAGGCTGCCGACACGCAACAGTCCACCGTTCACAGCCCCATGACGCATGGATGACGAATGGATTTACGCCTTCTCCTTCTCCTCCTCCTTCTTCTCCTCAGCAGCAGGCTCGGCGTCCATGACGGGCGCCGACTTCGATTCGATTTCCGACACGGTCTTGGCGGCCTTCGCCTCCCCCTCCTCAATCCCCGCCTGATCAATGCACAAAAACCCAATTCAATTATTCACCGTTCTTTTGTCAGTCAGCTGCCACAGCAATGGTGATACTATAATACAGTAGCCAGTAGCACACGCGTTGGTTGCATGCAGTGGGGGGGGGAAAGGCAAGCCCTTGATTTATCGTTTCACCCAGGCACATGTTGCTGTTGTACGTGGAACGGTGCCGCTCGATTGGCAACGAAGAAAAATGAACTCAAAATTGGGAAAGGAAACACCGACCACACCTGGAACTCCTTTGGCACATCCTTCAGCTCTCCTGCCATCTTGCCGACGTCCTTGGCCACGCCTGATTCGCGCGAAACACCAACAAGAGGAAAACCAATAGCGCTACAATTACGCCGAGTTGTATCCCTGGTGAACCGCAAAGAGTTGTACTTGAACACCCCGATCCTGGAACATTCAACAGCTAACGATAGGAGCGAACTCACAAGGTTACGTTGGACGTACTTGATTAAGTAAAAGCCGAAAAGAGCAAAAATAAGAACTCAAGACTACTGGTTGTATTTTGCCACTATTAACAGTAATACTGGCCGACACGACTAAACGACCAACAGCATAAAGTCAGGATTGCGGGTGGCATCTATTGATCACCAAAACATAAAACAAATGTAAATACGTGAGCGATCAACCACGGTGCGTTATCTTGCGCGTTATGCGGGCATACGTATCTGGCACTAACCTGCTAACTTGTCGGGGCCAAGGATAAGAGCGGCTACTGCGAGACAGACCGCGATTTCCGGCGCACCAAGACCGAATAAACCCATAGTCGTTGTGACGGAGGGCGATCGGCCCGATGCAGATCGCGAGGGCACCGGCGAGGCGAAGGATGCGTGTGTGAAGGTGTTTTGCCTGCAAGGGGGTGGGGGGCGGCCGTGTGGTCCGAAACGGACGGAGACGAGGGTGGAGAGATTGGCGAGAGAACAACCCTAAACTTGGAGACCGAAACCAGCAATGTAACACTTGGGTACCAGCACAAATGTCGCGTACAAACCTTTCCTACTGCGACAGAGAAGTGTTAAAAAAACACGAAAATAAAACGCTTCGGTCTGAGCGAGAATTGCGCCGAAAATCGAATTTGCAAGCAGCGTGAGTCTATATATCGAGTCACATACCTCTCCTTTTGCGACAGAGAACATGAACTCGACTCAAAATGCCTGCAGCGTTCGAACAGGAACCCCGCACAAAACTCAACGAAACCTTACGTGCGGTGGAAAAGCCGAGCCGTGCGGGTGTGCGAGTACAGGGGGCTGGCTCACCTCGATTCTACCTGGCGCAACATTGATGCTTGGCGGGAGGCGGACGAGGAAAGGGTGGTGCGGCCGGCGAATGGCACGAATGCCTCCGCGAAGTTGGCGGCCATAGCGCAAGCGCAGACGAAGACGCACACGAGCTTCATGGTCTTACCTTCGGGCGTTAAACAAATACGAAAGCCTGGCACAAGGACGGGACGGAGGGAGGGATGGAGGGAGGGACAGAAGAAGGGTGGGAGGGAGGGAGGGAGAGAGGGGGGCTTCTTATCATTACAGAAATGCAAGTAGGAATACCAGTAGGTTTGGAATATCGGACGTATTTGCTCGGTAAATACCCTGCCGAAGTCTTAGGTGAGGTTCGGTACGGTCTCAATACCCTACCGAACACCACGGAACGGTTCGGTACGCGGTCGATACCGGTACCCGACACTTCAGTAAGTTCGGTACGAACTCGGGTACCGGTATACCACCGACCGCAATATCGGGGGTATGGGTATTTTTTCGGTTCGGCATCAATACCGGTACTTGGCACTTCGGTAACTTCGGTACGAACTCGATACCGGTACCCGACACTTGGGTACCTTTGGTATAAAATTGATGTCTGTACCCGACACTTCGGTAAGTTCGGGACGACCTCAACACCGGGATTCGACCGATCGGTAAGTTCGGTACGGCCTAAATGCCGGTACCCGATACTTCCGGTAAGTTCGGTACGCCGAAAGCAAAAACCTCGGTACCGGTACACCCTACGGAACGTATCCCTTGTTTAGTGGGACGACGACCTTTCTGATGTTTCATGGTCCACGCCAGTCAGAGACATAACACACAACACGGTCGCATGTCTTGCGCCACGTGATAGGCTCTAAATCAACCCATGGGAACGCGTGGACAAAAAATAAAAAGTACCAGGTACCAACGACAAACTATTCATGACCTCTACAAAAACTACCGCCAGGAGAGCAGGAAAAGGGGCCAACCCCACTGAGCCGATGGTGTTGCTGGGGTGGTGGTGGTGGTGGGGGGGGGGGTGGTCGAAGGGGGATGTGGTTTCTACTCCGGATCATTATTTCCCTTGACCGCGGATATCTACGTGCTTACTGCTCTTGTTGTTCTTACATAATTGGCATAGTCAAGTCCGGGGTCACACGACAGGTTCCAGCCACTATGGAGTGGAGAAATACCTAAGGAAAAATAACCAGAAGCGAATCACGTGCAAGGTCTCTGCGCTCAAGCGCATAGCTGAGTCAACGCGATTTGACGACCAGCGGACAACGGAAGGGTCCGTCGAAGCGAATTTACTGTTTGGTTGTGACATTAGCCCTGAATCAATACCTGATACCTACGTAAGTACGTAACCGGGCTGACGGCCGACAACGGAACAAAAAACTAAACCATAACGTGACATCAATACATTATCTGCAGCAGGTTATAAATGTAGTTTCCACGTGACCTACAATATCGCCTTGCCTATAAAAAGTAGACTTGTAATAACATTAACCTTGAATATGAAAGTACGTAGCCTAGGCGAGGTGCCGGCATGTGCACTGTAGAGGGAAATATCGGCCCGATAACGGCAACTAGCACTATTTAACACTAATTCATGTACTGCCACTACTGGTTGCTCCCAGCTGGCCAAGCGTTCATACAGGCGCATTATCAGGCAACCGGCTTTAGTCAACCGGCACCAACAAGGGACCACTACACAAATACTGTAGAGAATTCGCCTTGTCGTACTTACTGTGCGCCGTTTGCAACTACTGCGCTCGTGTTCCGACGCGCAGATGTTGTTGTCAGTAGTGCTCTTTGGCGTGGTGCTCGTCGTATTACTGTGAACAGTTTTTTAAAAAAAGGTACAATGAAAATGTCGATCTGTAATCCCGCCAAGGATCAACGCCCGGACGGGTAGGGTTGACCGTAACTGGGCCAAGGCCGGCGGAAAGCTGTTTTCCCATGGCCGGAGGTTTGATAGTGGATGAGGTTGTTGTTGTTGTTGTTCTCACATTAACTCGCATAATCAAGTCCGTGGTCACAGGACAGGCTCCAGTCACTCTGGAGCTGAGGAAAACCCCAGGGGAAAACACAAACAACCCAAGGTGGTACACGCATATATCACAGCTGACGCAATTCATGCCTCCACCAGAAACATATAAAAGTGAAATCGGGAGTCAGTCTACGATGTGCCAGGTCCATACCGGTGCATACGTCTCATTACTCGCGCCTGGAAAAACCGACTATACCGCTTGCCACCCAGGAAAGACCACCACGTATATATTACACGTAGTATCTATCACTACGCATACGCACGACAGACGCAAGTCAATTGGAAAAAAAGAAGCAAACAACAACTAAGAAGAGAGGAAAGGAAAGAAGAGAGAAGAAAGCGAAAAAAGAAATCGAAAAAGGAAAGCAGGTTGCGCAAGTCCCACGCTACCCAGAGCAGGTACTTCCGGGCGGATATAGCGTGCAGAGCAACAACACCAGGCAGTAACCACTCGTATCAGGCATACAATATCACGTAAATGCCGTGTCGGATGAAGCCGTAGGTATTGCTCAGGTGTATCATCACCGGCGACGTATGTCCACAATAACTACCCCGTACGAAACATCATGCCAGTACAAAATATTACCAAATGTATAAAGGCAAGGGCAATCGTCGAAGCAGCAGCAGCAGCAGCTGCTGCTGCAATAATAACACCGGAAGCAGCAGCAGCAGACCCCGGACCCTCGCGGATCGCAACCCCTGCTGACAAATCCACCGCCCCAGCTGTGGGCTTGCTGCCGGAGGCGACTCAGCTAGGCTGCTTGCCGGGGCCGGAGACTGCATTGCTAGCTCGCTCATCGGGGGGGAAGCAGAAGCCATCGGGTTAGAGCTGTCGGGTCGCCCCGGGGGTCTAGCGCTACGGGCACACGGCTAAGTGCGGATGTGTGGGTTGCGCTATTTGTCACTTTTCGCACACACCACAAAACGCTGCAAACAATGCCGGTAAAAAAAACAAAGAGTACGACATCCTGGGAAAGTACGAGGGACCAAGGACCAACCAACCGACCAAGGCATGCATCCAAACATGTTTGAACCCGTGACTTTTCGACTTTGACCCGTGAGATATATCACGGATTCAGTCGACTCGACCCGAATATAACCCGCACGTCACGGATCACTCGGAGTGAGGCGGGTTCGGTCGGGTCGGGTCGGGTCGAGTCAGAAGGTTTTCAAATATCACGGGTCGGGTCGGGTCGGGTCAAGAGGTTTCAAAATCTCGCGGGTCGGGTCGGGTCAGGGGTTCCAAAATCTCGCGGGTCGGGTGGGGTCGGCTGACCCGACCGACCCGACCCGTGACGTTTGACCTGACCCGTGAACAGCCCTGAAAAAATATATCTTCGTCACGTATGTACAGTACGATTTCTACAAAACGTAGAAGGAGATCGGCCATGCTATTGATACCATGCTTCGGTTTTCTAGAGGCCACATCTCTCATCCAGGCTATCTTGGCGTTACGGAGAGAGGGCAACACCTCGAACGTGGAACGACTTTACCCTGGACCCGCGAAACAAAAACACCCGGCAAACGTTTCCGGTGTGTTGCGCATCCGGTACAGTTTAATTTGCTTTTCAATTGGCGGGTGACTTTCGTACGCATGCGTATTGAAAGCGCTGGCTGGTTGGTTGGGTGATATTTTTCGCCACACCCCCCCCTGCTTGCTGGCGAGATTACGTGGCATTCACTTATTGCGTGTTCTACGTGCTTGCTCTATTTTTTTGGCCCAAATCGGATGCGTGCTTTTTGTTTTTTTCGTGGCGCTGCGTCGCCTGTCTTTACCTCACTGGAGCCTGTCCTGTGACCACGGACTTGATTATGCGAGTTAATGTGAGAACAACAACAACAACAACCTCACTACATCCTCCCCCTGCTGGCGAGTTTTCTTCCTTGCTTCGTTTGCTATTTCTCTCGGAGGTGGGTTGTTTCTTCATTTATTTTCTCCTCGTTTTTGCACGTTACCGAAGTAATTGGTTTCGTTGGTGACATGCTGCTGTGCACTGCTGTTTTTTTTCCCTTTTTTTTGCATCCTCCGGCGGATGGGGAAAAATAAAGCTTTAGCTCACCACACTTCCACGTATTTTCATACGCGTCGTGTGTCGATTTAACTCAGTTGCTTTCGCAGCCCAACGCTAGCTGGCGCACCCTTCGGGTCCCAATGTAGGTATAGCGTAAGCTGTCCCTATCAGTGGTCTTGGTTACAACCCCGGCAGCGCAAGTACTAACTACCCTAGTACAGTAGTCGGTTTCACCTGTGAGTCTTGAACGTATGCCCAGTAGCTGCAGTAGGTGCTGCTCGGCCTGTAGTATGCCGGATGTAGTTGAAAACAGTTCATATCTTGCCCTCTTGCTTGCCCAGTTTTACAGCAGCAGCACTCTACTACAGCTGTACATGATGCTTCCAGGTTCCAGGGCAACTGGTACGAGCTGGGCCGGCCAACAACCTCTACGAGCGCGGATTTCGCCACGCGCCACCCAATTTTTTTAGTTAGGACCTGAAATTTTGAGATTTGTTTTGGGACCTATGTGCCTAAACAACCAAAGAAGATTTTTCCCGATTTTCTGTCAACTTATGGCCGACTTTTGATCCCCGGGAATATTTTTGGAGGGTTTAAGTCGGCCGTTTTTTCTTCGTTGAAAATATCTTTCTTGGTCGTTTAGATAAGCGCGTCCCGAATCTCGTCTCCAAATGTCAGGCCTAAACTCTCCAAATTGCTTGGCGCGTGGCGATATTACCGCATTCGCTCGTAATTAACTCGTGTGTAGTATGGAAAATCTTTCCAAGGCCATAACTCGTGGTGGAAAACGAGTTCAGCCTTGCAACTACCGCCTATCTTCTCGTCCTGCTCGTAAGAATGTGCTCAGCAAGTTTGAGCTTGATCCGCGAATTATTTTTTCAGTCGATTTCAGTCGATTTCAGTCGATTTCTCTTTCATACCAGGTAGACAAACACGAACGACGCTACCCACGGCCATATCTCCCCAAACATGATTTGGAGCAAAGTTTTTCCAGCGATTGGGCCTGATATGTGCGTACGCTGACTTACGATTTCACTTTTATGTTTCTATGTAGTGGGTGTACGACAGGCTTCAGCTACGTATGATACGGTATACAAGGTATCCCTCCGGCAAGTGCGTAAGGGACTGCTATTGATAGCGCAAGAACGAAATTAAGTCATTCAACATAGTCCTGGCATCGTGCAGCCGCGGCTACGGTTTAAGAGAGCTCTGTTTAATAGACATACGGGTTTAAGAGAGCTCTGTTTGCGAGAAGTACGGGTCTGAGAGGTCAAAATAGCCAGGTCTTTTCGCGGGTGATGATCCAACCCTTATGACCCATGGGTCGGGTCAGGAGGTTCTCAAAACCTCACGGGTCGGGTCAGGTCGGTTTAAGAGGTTTCAAATATCAGTGATCGGATATACCAGGTATACGTTTGGCGGCGTTTTAGCGTACGAAAACGATCAAAAGGGAGTATCGGCACCAGGGAGGCCCTCGAGCAGGAAGCGGTAAGCTTCATTGTGTCGGATCCGCGGGTAAAATCTGCGGGTCCGATGCGCGAGTCAGAAGAAATCAACTCCGACTCGCGAGGTTTGACACGACGTCCCTAGTGCCTGATAGCAGTAGCCACCAACTTTGGAGCCCAAACTCGCAACAACGGCAGAGCTGGACCTTTCTGAGTTTTACTGCTTTCTTGCCCGGCCCAGCTCGTACATGCCACCAGGTACATGCCAGCTACAAGTACTTGCTACACGTGGTAGGCGTCAGCATACTGTGTTCACACCTGTCCAGTATCAGTACAGGAGTACTGCTGCTGAAGGTCGAGATGTCGAGACTACTGCCCGTAGGTCAACAGAGTAGCCCACCAACCGGGCTCTGCAGGTGTGGTCATCCCCTTTGCATCGGCAGCGCACCCATCAATAGATACCGACCCAATCGCCCACACCCGGCACAGGCTGTTTCGCTCTTGTCCCCAAGACCGCACAGCGTGCAGTACACGCTCAGGTAGAACAGCAAGGACAGCAGCTGATTCGACGATGATACCACCTCAACATGCAAGTCAACTTTCCAATCTGCAAGCAGCAGACAGATCCAGAGTTCCATTGCCCTGGACAAGCACAGTAAGCTCCTTCCTAATCTCTTGCATGAACGTCTGAGGCAAGGCAGAGTTAGGATGCTCGCCGCAAGACCACTGGCAAGGTGGCCCCTCTGCTGCTGTTCCTCTGTCCGCACGTCCTGCGCCCAGTGTTGCCTAATTTCACCTTCACTGCTACCCCTGCGCTAGCTTTCAGCAAGGCAACCCTACAGCCGATTCCATCCGCAGAACCGGCATGTACGACGTAGACTACGCCCTTCGCCCCCGCAAGTAGCGCAGGCGTGATACGTAGCACGTGCTTCTACTGGTGGAGGAGGGACAGGACAGGGCGACAGGGTGGGGGCTCTTGTGGCATCCTGACACCTTCCCGTCGGGGGAGTGCTACACGGTGCTGCTGGTACACATGATAACGAGATTCTTCATAAAGCATACACTCCGTACAGGACTGACCGCACCTGCTGCAGCGGACCAGGTTTCGGCACTCGACGCACGAACAAATACACCCCCCCGGGTATCACTCTCGCCGGCGTGGGTTAGGTATAGGAAATAAGGCGCGAAGGTAGAAAAGCGAGATAGCGTCGCGAAGATGCTCGATGCTGGCTGTGCGGCGAGAAAACTGCAATATATTCCGTCCCCTTGTCCCCTTTCCCCCACCGCCTTCCTGATATAATGCTTTTTCCGCTCCAGAATATGCTGTTCAAGCATCCAAACTTCATCTCACAAGGCCACAACCCAGAGCTCAGCAGGTCTGCACGGCTGCACCAACAGGGCGAGCATCCCCCACGCCAAGACGCCATTGTGGTTACAACGTAGTCTGCTCGTTGCTCCGGGCTGTCCTTTCAAGCAAAGCAAGTCGTCGCGACGTTTGCACGAAGTCGCTTTTGAACCGTCGATTCGGCAATAAACCCACTAACCGACCTCAGGCAACCAAGGCAACAGACCTGCTTGTTGCAGCAGCAGCAGCAGCGTTGCATTTTTCTCGCTAGCAGCTATGACTGCATCCAACCGATGCATGCGGTTCACTACCGCAGCACTCGCTTGCAACGCTGTCTGCCTCGGCTTCGCAACGGGCTTCGCAAAGCCGCCGTCGCGAGGCGTGTCGAGACAAAATCAGAAAAGCGCGACAGTCGGGATCGGCGGGCCTTTGAGAGGCCTCGTACAAGGGGCTGAGCTCGCGGCACAGGACGAGGCACGACGGGCCGGGGGGCGACGGTTCCTAGCTGCGCTGCGCGGGGTGCAGGATGGAGCTATTGGGGGACAGGAATCAGACGCATCGTCAGATAAGGTACGAGCTCAGCATTGGGTGCGGTCATGGCATGGGGTGCCGTTTGTGCGCTCATGTTGACCACAGTTTTTCCCTCAGAAAACATCATATTCATAGCCTGTCACGTACACGTGTCGATTCTGTCAGTTGCGTTCAGCGCTCTGGTGTGCCAGCACGGGCAGCAGCAGCAGCAACAGCGGCAGCAGCGGCAGCAGCACGTTGCTTCCTTGTTGTCAAATTAGTGTTGAGAGTCAGCCGTGTTGGTGTTATGTACCATTGCCGACTTGTCTAGAGAGCATCCCCCCGCCGTCGGCATGGTTCCTTTCTCGGCTTTAGCGGCCCGCTGCTGCTGCTGCTGCTGCTGCTGTGTCAGAACCAGAAGAACATGATTCTACGATTCTACGGCGGTGCGTGGTCCTACGCACACTAAAAAACTGCAACTGCTACTATAGTCTATGCTATTATAATACTACGAACACTAATAATAATATTACAACTGCGGTAGTGCTACTATAAATACTGGTTGCTGTTCAACGTACAGCTACTTCTGTACGTCAGATTGTACTGCAACTTCTCCTGTGGTTTACCACTATTTTAAATAGATTGACTACAGCAGTATAGTAGTGCTGCTGTTGAAGTGGTCCTTACGTGCCAATACAACAACTCTAACAAATCTCGTGCTATAGCCGTGAAGGGCCATGTCAAGTGGCATTGGCTACTTGTACCACACCACGGATGTCGCACCAACCGCGCTGGAAACGGAAGCCCCAACAGCCAGCTTCCTCCGCGGCTGGCCCTTTTCGCTGCAAACTTGGCATTTCCACATCTTGCCCGTTATATTTTGACTGTACAGCTTTTGGCACCTTGCGCATTGCTGCGCTTCAGGCTTCGCAGAACCAGACCAAGGGCATTTGGAATTTGAAATTTGAGTCAAAGACACTTGCTCCTGCTGGGCTGCTGGTACGCTGATCCGTTACTCTGCATACAGCAGTAGTGTGACTATAAGTATATATGTTTTCATAGTATAAATGACCACCAGGGTAAACCAGTTTATCTCCCTGGTATTTACCAGCTGATTTACGAGTAACCCGGCACCCAGCACTAGAAGTGTGATGTTGTGGTTTCTGCTGCAGTTTGCTGTGCTCGTTGGCTATTTCTACCTTTTCTACCACACATCTTGCACAAGCAACCAGCTGTAATTTTCTTGGAGTTTGATTTGCTCGGGGTCACGATTTTATCGATCTTGCCGACGGTGGAAAATGTGGCCTCGCGATTGTTGTTGCGATGCTGCGGGTAATATTGATGTTGCGACGGAAATCGGCAACTCCGTGGCACTTGGCGCGTCGATCGTCCTTGCCTGCGAGCGTTGACGAATCGAGCTGCTGGGTGTTAGATTAAAGCAATTACACACGATATTATAGTACGTGGTCACCTCTTTTCGTGTTATCGTTCAACCTCAACTTTCACTATGAGTAAGTCTACCGTACATGGGTCGAAATGATACTTCGTATGTATTTAAGTTGAACAACACACGCCGGTATACCAGGCGTGACCGTGATTCCCTGTATTCACGTGATATCATATGTGGTTGATGCTAGACGTGATATTTGCAGGTGCGCGTCCACTATTTTACGGTATTAATATTAATAGTACAGCAGGACCGTACTCGCAAGCCCCATTTCATGCCGCAGCGGACGCTAGCTCTAATTTACCGCATTTTCCCACCGCTGGACATACAGCAGTGCATACATGTAGACTACTGCTGTCGATATTATAAAAAATGAAAATACACTCCAGTTGTGAGATCGAAGATTTCGTCGAAACTCATCTTTGCAAGCTGTGTGTGATACTCCGACCGCGCGTATTACGAGTTGTGTGTCCTCATTAAGGATGTGTGTCGATATTGTACGGGCAGCAGTATAACCTGATAGCTTACCGGGTGGTATATGATATTTGGTATAATACTGCTGTCGGTATGGTGCCAGGAGTACGGCAGGCCAGCACAGCAGAGTGCCAGAGCTATTTTCCTTTGTTTAGTGTTTTTCGGTCCAACGCCTGTCGGATAAACTCAGGGATACGTTGCCCCCTTGCGTAATTTGTACTATGCACACTCGAAGTATACTACGAGAATACAGAGTAATGCTGCTGTTTGATGTCCATCGTAGCAGTCGCTGTTGCTGCTGTCGTTCAGATATGATATTACTGTAGATCATTGCCGTAATCTAGCCCGTGCAAACGAAAGGACATTAAAACTCCACAGCTGATGAGTAGGAAAACAAACCAAACCAAATTCAGTCGAAATCCCACATCACACCACAGGAAATGCCTCGCAAGGTACCGGTATGTCACCCCCCCTTTCTAAGTAGGACCATCGCCTGTCGGTTGGCTTTTACTGTTGGCATCACAGCTGTACGCCCCCCTCGCCCCCGTCGCGTTACGCCTCGTCTGAACTTCATGCGGTTTTGCAGAAGACCGACGCTCTATCAGTGGCCGAGGCCCTGGACGGGGGTGCGAAAGCTCCCCCGGCACCTAAAGGTTTCCGCGAGGGCTTGAAGGCATTAATTCCCACCAAGTCGGAGAGGAAAAAGTTGTTGCCGCTGGGGTTGATGTTTTTCTGCATCTTGTTCAACTACACCATCCTCAGGGACACTAAGGTAAGCGCTCGGCGGTACGACCACAGCAACAGGAATAACATTGTTAGAGTTGTTCCATGCGTTTCTATAGCGGTGCTGTTCCTTGTGTTGAGATGGCGGTGTCGATCCCGTTGTTGCGACAGCAGTATGGTTGCAAATGCGGTATGGTTTCATGCATTGCAATGGCAGTGTTGGTTCCATGTGCTACAATAGCAGTGTTGTTCCATGTCTTGCAATGGGCGTATTGTTCCATGTGTTGAAATATCAGTGTTATTCCATGTGTCGCAATAGCAGAGTTGTTGCGTGTGCTGGAGAACAGTGCTGTTACATGTTTTGCGACCGCAGCCCCAACCTCAATGCAACATGACACAAACCAATCAACTGACCAAGTGACGGCGCTGCATGAGTAGAGCTTGCAGAAGCTGGCACTGAGTAAAAGTCCGGGTAGAGTAAAAAAACAGAGTTAAATCATCTCACAGCAAGGATGTCCAAGCTGCCTGCACTGACTTTTTTCGTGTACGAGTCAACCGCCTTCCACCGCTGTGCGAAAACATACTTTCGGGTTGCTGTTGCGCCACCAATATCGTTGCGCCCACCGACCAACGAACAAACTACTTAACAAACTAACCGACCAGTCTAACCAACCAACCAGCCCATCCCTAATCTAACCAACCGCGAAACTGCCCAAACCAACGAACCAATCTATAAAAGCCAATCAGCTAACCAAGCAACCAACAATCAAACCGTGAAACCAGCAACCACCCCGAAACAGGCCGTGCCGGACCAACCAATCAACTGACGAGCAACCCAACCATGCACCCAACCAACGTCCCCAAAACAGGACGTGCTCGTGGTCACCGCGCCAGGGTCAGGAGCCGAGATCATCCCCTTCCTCAAGACCTACGTCAATCTCCCGGCAGCGATCGCCTTCACGGTTCTGTACTCGAAGATGAACAACATCATGTCACCGTCCAAGGTCTTCTATGCCTGCATCACTCCCTTCCTTGCCTTCTTCGCATCCTTTGCAGCGTTCATCTACCCCGCCAGGGATTCGCTCCACCCCCACGCCGCGGCAGACTACCTGCTCGCGCACCTCCCCATGGCGTTCGGCCCCCTGATTTCCATTTTCAGGAACTGGACGTACGCTGTGTTTTACACCGCCGCGGAGCTGTGGGGCTCCGTTGTGGTGTCGGTTCTGTTTTGGGGACTGGCTAATCAGGTGCGCGGGTTTCAAAATATGGAGGAAGGGGGGGGGGGGGGGGGGGAGGGATGTACTCAGTTTGTGCATGGCCGTAGTCGTATGACCATAGACCCTCGCATCCCTACTATGCCGTGACGGATTTCAGGTTTTCACCAACCAGGCAGACATTGCTTGCACCAAGAGCGCTTTTGTGCATGGCCGTAGTCCTTATGACCATTGACCCTCGCATCCCTACCATACCGGGACGGAGCACGTCGGGTTTTCACCAACCAGGCAGACATTGCTTGCACCAAGCGCCAAGCGCCATGAGGTTGTCGCCTAGTCGCATGAAGGGCGAACTGATTCCTTCCAAGAAACCGCTCGTAGGACTCATTTCGGCACCTAGTGCCTACTTTCTTGCTTATGGACGACAGCGCCAATGAGTTATAGTTTTCTGGTGTGGCCACGCCAGAGACAGCAATGGGTATTACTATGTAACTGCCTCGTGGGTGCCTTGCCATATTCACACTACGTGATGCGATCATTCGCCTTGTGCGGAGTTTGGGTCCTCCACCCCGTACAGTATGATCTTACTCGATATCCATCCCGGTGACCGCAAAAAAAAACGGTACCCTGGTTGTTTTCCAGCGCTGTTGCCAACCAACGCCAACCCCAATATACATGGAATGCTTTAAGGCGTCGGTGCCGACCGAGGCTAACTATTATGTATATATAGATTTTAGGAGGGCGGAGTAGAATGGTGTTACTTGAGCGCCTGATCGTTTGTGCGCGTTTTGTGTTATGTTGCATAGCTACGGGCTTGTTCTGTGTGCCGCAAAATCACTGAGAGCGTAGCGTGTAAGCCGGCCTCTCGTTACGACGTGGACGTCTCTCCCTTTTCCCTCTAGCCCAACCCTACCCTCACCGCCCTTTTGCCTCCATGCCCCCATACAGTGCACAAATCTTACAGTCTTTCTGCTGATCACGACGACGAAGGAGGCAAACGAGTGCTGTATGTACCCACCTATTCGGCCTGGACGCTAACGAGGCTTTGACCTTCCCGGACCCTCTTTGATCCCCCCCCCCCCCTACCCATCTGCCTCCTTACAATACGTAAAACCCAGATCACGACGACGAAAGAGGCGAAGAAGTACTACCCTCTGTTCGGCCTCGGCGCTAACGTGGCTTTGATCTTCTCTGGGCAGTACGTGCGCTTCGTTTCTGCCTTCCGCGCCTCCCTCCCGGCACATGTGGACAAGTGGGGAGCGTCGCTCAAGCTTCTCATGGGTCAGTCAGTCGAAGATACTTGATGCCGAAAACCATCATGCGTGCATATCATAGCCAAGGTATCATACGTGTATTTTCCAAGAGGCTGCAAGCTGCAACGCTGAAGCCATGTCTGCATACTGTTCATACTGTATATTCACGCCAGGGGTAACGCACCGAGCCGACAGCGTCTCACCCCTGACGCTTGTTACGCTTGTTACGCTCGCCTTGTCCCAGTCCCCCGGCTCCCCTGCTTGAAAACGCCTTCCTATATATCTATAATTGTATATATCGTCCCCCTTCTCGCACTTATTGCGCCCTTGCTACACCCGTTTCCCGCCTTCCCTGCTTGAAAAACGCCTCATTTCACATCTCGTTGTTATCTAGGGGCCGTTTGCGCCCTTGGCGCAGTGATCATCGCCGCACACGCGCACGTGCAGAAGAACGTGATGACGGACCCCGAGTGTGTTGCTCCCGAGATTGGCCAACCCAAGTCTAAGACCGCAACGTCCATGGGCCTTGTGGTAAGCCGATGGTCGCTGTCGCTGGAGAGTAACAGTGGCAGGGGTATTCACTTTTTTTTAGGTATGAGTAGGCCCTTTGTGCTATTTTTTTGTTCTTGGGCTATACACTGAAGGCTACCCGATTGCCCATCGGGTTTATTGTCCGATATTTCGCATTATGTACTGTTGGGACGGGTAGCGCATTGTGGGACGGTGTTGTAGGGTATCGTATTAATAGTGCAAGGTTAATCTTCGGCATATGGTTGACTTGAAATCCCGGCTGTGTCACAAGTCGAAAAGGGGAAATACAGGCGTTCCGTTTCGGTGTATGATATGAGGTACAAGGTATATCTGAGATCTGAGGTTCAAAGATGAGTGTTTTATTTTTGCAATAGACATGAAAATGTGGCGGTGATTGGATTCCTGCTGAGCACCACACAGAAGGACAGCGATGCTCACATAATCAGGAGCTTCACGCGCAGCTGCTGTTGTACTGCTGTGTATCCGGTACAGTTTTGTAGCTGCGCGGCTAAGCTGCTGCTTTTGGAATAATAATTGCACCGCTCTTGATGTCGATTCTATAGAGCAAGGCACGCGCACGCACACACAGGAACATACACAGAAGCGCAGTTTGTGGCTGTCACAAAAGTTCAAGTAACCACGTCTTCCCTGAAAAAGGCAACTAGTCTAATCACTTATTTCGCCCCCTTGGTTGATGCTCGCAGTAATGGAGTGATCTGTATTGCTGGGGGTGGAATTTGCTTTTTGGTTTGGGCGTTGTCGGTACCGCATCCGTCGCCATGCCCATGCCATCCTTTGCCTTGTTTTGATGTCCTTGACATCGTCTCACCGAATCCTGAGCTAATTATTGGTGATCATCCCCCCTTCTCCCATTACCCTTCCCGAACTAAATAGTTCATCAATTATTGATCATGAATTTCCCCTTTATTTTTTCAAGGCATGATGCATCACACGATGTATCACATGATGCATAACACGACAAACATATCTTCTCTTGAATACTGATAGTATGTGTTTCTTCCCTTTTTACGTCCCCGTCGTCGTTTTGCTGCTGCTGTGCAGGAGAGCGCGAAGTACTTGGCGGCTTCTCCCTACATCCGCAACCTGGCTATGCTCGTCATCGCTTACGGGATGTCCATCAACATCGTTGAGGCGAGTACCCACGCACTCTTGTTTGGGTCAAGCTCGAATCTTTCGTGGAGAAGAGTTCGTCCCACATGTCAACACAACGTGTTAGTTTGTATCGTGCTACGACTAGAGACAGGCCAGAATGTCTTCTCCCCGATTCCTTATACCCTTTAGCACTTCGAAAAATGTGTTTATCCCCAGTTCGTTATACAGTACAAATGCCGTTTATGGCACTGCATTCTCGACATGGGGACGAAACACTTGAAATCGGACTAGGATCACTTTTATCACGTGCTGCCGTATGCGTCTGTTGACGACGTTGTGTCCGCGGTCGGTACAACACTGTGTCACGCACGCGTCCATCCTTGTGATTGCGTTGTGTTTTTTACTCGTCTATCGCACTATCCTGCTCGGTCCTGGTCCGATGGACCTTTGACAGTGAGACGTGCGCATGACTACGGTGTTTGTGTGTTTTTAACTCGGATCGTTTTTTTTCGCGTCTTGGTTGTTGCTTGGTTGTTGCGTGGTTGTTGCTTGATTTTTGCTTGTTGGTTTTCAGGTCACCTGGAAGGGGAACTTGAAGAGGGCTTTCCCGGACCCCAACGCATACTCGGCCTTCATGGTGAGTCAGACTACTTGATTTGATCCATGGTGCTGCGTCGTGTCTGTGCCGAAATGAAACCGCATTCATCGCCCACTCGTCATACCTGTCATGCAAAATTCCAGAGCCTTCCCCGGGATTTTTCCCCCGGGACAAGTCCTGCGGGATTGTCGAGAGTAGCCCGTGGTCCCGTGAAAAATGCGAAATCCCGTATCCCGTGTCCCATGAAAATGGAAAATACCGTGTCCATAGCCCGGGGTGCCGTGAAACAAGCGAAATCCCGTTCCCGCACAAACGCGTCGTCCCGCGCAAAATACTGAAAAGCCCGTTCCCGCACAAACAAATCCCGCGATAATGTTGAAATCCCGCATTCCGTGAATAGAAGAACGAGGAATCCCGACGTGTGTCAAGCTCCTCGTACTCCCGCGCAGAAGGACAGACTAATGCGATACACATATACAATATACACGGAAGTGCCAAGTCATCGGTTCAGTTCCCAGATCACATGAACATTTTTTTTTTTTCATTTTTTCGAAAACGTGTGTACCCAGTTCGAGTGTGAGTCCCCCTCGCCCCCCGGTACAACGCCGCGAAACCCCAAATAAACCCTTTTGTTTTGTGTGTTTAGACATTAGAGAGCCGAGAGACATCCGGTCGCGGAGTAGACGACACACACGGACCTGACCGACATAGCACGAACACCAGCGAGGCTGCTGCTAGCGAGGTAACAGCGCCTGCTGCCAACGAGGTAACAGCGCCTGCTGCCAGCGAGGTAGCCGCGCCTCCTGCGGGCTGAGAGTCCGTGGGTGTCGGGCCTGCAGGACCTGATGGTCTTTTTGTGGCCACACCTGCCGGCTCGGCTGCTGCACGAGTACAGCGTGGCGCGCTACCAGAAAATCCCGTCGAGTCCCGTCGTGGCTGCATTCCGCCCGGGGAGTCCCGCGGTGGCCGGATCCCGTACAATAAATTCCGTTGAATCCCGTCGTGGCTGCACCCCGTTGAGTCAAATCCGGTCACGTCCCGTCGTGGCTACATGCCGTCCCGGGGAATATCGCGGTGGCCAGATCCCGCACAGAAAAAAACGTTCAGTCCTGTGGTTGCCGGACCCCGTACGGACAAAATATTTCAGTCCCGTGGTAGCCGGATCCCGTACAAAACATACCGTTGAAGTGCCGCGGTAACCTAATCCTGCGGGATTTGGTCGGTCCCGAGGTCTAAAACCGGTCCCGGGGAAGGCCCTGGCATATTTGGTTGGGCAGGAAAAAACATTTAGAAAATGCTGTTGAAACCGAAAAAAGTCACAACCCAAGGCCGACGCATCGCAGCCTGCGAAAAAGTAGGTTAGAAATCCACCTCCAAGTGCAGTGCAGGCCACCACTGCCACTACGGCCACTACGGCCACTACTGCCACTACTGCCACTACGGCCACTACTGCCACTACTGTACCTCACACAGAAACGGACTAAGAAAGCGCTTTATTTTGTGTAGCGTAAGAAAAACCGAGGCCATGAATTAAGCCATGGTGGTGCTTGTCGCGAAACGAAAAAGCATAGATGCTCTGCACAGGTAGTAGTGTAACACTCACGCGAGTGACTTTTAACTGCTCAAGCAAACACAGTGAACACAGTATCGCCCTAGAGATTACCCTCCTACCGCGCGGTGTAAGTATAGCCTCAGTCCTTCGCCTTAGTCCTTCGCCTTAGTCCTTGGCCTGTATCAGTCATCGCTGAACACGTTCCACTAACCCGCTACCCACCCCCGCTCCCCGCTGTCGACACGCCTTTTTCGGAATCTAAACCAAAACACGCAGTACAGTAATCGCAAGTATCCAACAGCGCGAGTTCGTAGCGAGAGCTACAGATAGTATGATTGTTGGCCTGTATCGGTGATAGCCGAACACATTCCGCTAACCCGCTACAGACACAGGGTAACTTGGGTACGGCTGTAGGCACAATTACCCTTATGATAATTGTCCTGCGTCTCACGCGCTGCCCCCCCCCCCCCCCCCCCTCTTTGCTGTCTCCGCAGGGTAACTTCAGTTCGGCTACGGGCGCCATGACCCTCATCATGATGATCTTGGGTAGGTTTATCTTCCAGAAGTTCGGCTGGACGACGGCGGCCCTTGTGACCCCGACTGTGCTGGCCTTGACCGGCGCCGGGTTCTTCTCGTTGATCTTGTTCGAGGGAACCTTCGCTCCTGTCCTGGCATTCTTTGGAACGACGCCGCTCATGGCCGCTGTACTCGTGGGCGCCGCGCAGGTGTTTGCTTGTTTGTTTTTTCATGTATAGGTTGATTGATTGATCGATTGCTTGATTGCTTATTTGATGTTTTCCTTGATTGATTGATTGATTGATTAATTGATTGATTGATTGGTTGGTAGGTTGATTGATTGCGTCACTGTCTAATTGATTGAATGATTAACTGACTAATTGCGTCCTTGTCTATTTGATTGGTTAGTTGTATTGTTGTGTTAAAATCGATTGATTTACCTGCTATCCATTGTCATTGATTGTTTGATTCGTTTGATTTGTTTGATCGGTTGATTAACTGATTGATTTACTTTCTCATGGTGTGATTGAATGGTTCATTCGTTATACCTCTCTTCTTGTTTGCTTTCTTGCTTGCTCACCGCAACTAGCGATTCCATCTCTCTCGCCTGACGAACTCTTATGCCACTGATGCCGCCGTCGTGCCTGCGCCGCCGACCGTTTTAACCACCAACAGAACATCTTGTCGAAGAGCAGCAAGTACTCCTTGTTCGACCCCTGCAAGGAGATGGCCTATATCAACCTAGACGCCGAGCAGAAGACCAAGGGGAAGGCCGCCGTCGACGTCATTGGAAACCCCCTCGGAAAGTCCGGCGGATCCTTCATCCAGCAGGTCAGAAATAGGCGACGGAGTGTCGATGGCCATGAAAAATAATACTTGGTACATATCCGCTGGATTTGTTTCGTCTCTGAGCGTGAGAGCTTTCGCATCAGTGTATTAATATGTTTTTTGTGCCTTACCGATCTTGTTAACCCCCCAAAAAATGTGTGCAGTTTTGAAAGGAAGGGGTTGAGATACGTTTCATGACTTTTTTTTTTTTTTTTTTCCCGGCACCGCTCAATCCTTCCTCTGTAACACAAGTAAACTACCTTATGGGGGGGGGAGAAGATCGTAGAGCCCCCAGGGCCGCGTTGAAGATGTTATACTCGGTATCGCGCGAAAGGTTAAACTTAATTCAGGGGAGTATCGTAGAAGTACAATGAAATTCCAATTTTTTTATTTTTTACCCTTTTCGGAAGGATTTTTTTTAGAATTTCATAAGAGACAACGTCCCAAGTTCAGGGAGTTGCACCTAACACGCCCCGCCTCCTGCTCGCGGACGACACAGCAAGATGGCTTGGGAGTACATAGAATTTATCATGCTGTAACAAATACGGCCTTTTTTCGGGCAGGCTGTTGTTTTTCAGGCCGTTCGCCCATCTGCTTGACTCTGCGCAGGTTGGTTAGATTACCCGTAAAACGCCGCCGAATTCAATTACAGAAACGAAAAACGAATCGGACACGGTTAAGGGCCTGTGCAATCACAAAGTGGTGTACTTATGTTACAGAGGAAGTTTTTTTCGTCTTGAGTATTTCCCATGTTTGGTCCGGTCGGCGTCTATTAGATCGGCGTTGACCGATATGGCGTTTTAGACTTCTCTTGTTCGTTGTCAAAATCAAGACCCCCAACTCAATGTGTTCCTTTCGGTGGTGGTCTGCTAGGAGGAGCAAGAAGGCGCACAGAGCCGCCCTCGTGGCATCGCAGACGAGAGTAGAACCCACACAGTGGGAGAATGTGAACGCTATTCTAGGAGACTGATGGTGGTCCACAGATGACCCACAAGAAAGGAGAAGATAAGGGAAAAAAAAAATTACCATGTATTATTTGGAAGAAACGTACTGAACGCCCAAATGTTGGAGTTGCCTCTATTAGGAGTAGGAACGGTGCTCCGTCGCGAAAGGGGTACGTGGTCAACGGTCACATGACTAAGGCAAACAACAATGAGTACCCCCCCCCCCTTGAGAAACCGCCTGCCCTTCTCCCCTATAAATCTCCCGTCTAATGTTTACCGCTCTGTTACTGCGCTGTGTTGTAGGTGCTCATCGTGTCGCTGGGGTCTCTAGCCGCGTCCACGCCATACTTGGCCGCCATCCTCGTGGGAATCGTCGGGGTGTGGCTCACGAGCGCCAAGTCTCTCGGGAGCATGATCAAGGCAGTAGAGGACAAGGAAGATGCGGACGCTTTGGCGAAAGGGAAGAAAACCCCCTCCCCCGGTGCCGTAGCCGCATAAAAACGCCTCCATGTCTTCGTTTCGACTGAGGGGTAGATACGCGTTTTTGGTGTGCGTTGTTTCGCCTTGGGAGTAGAAGCGCGTTTTAACGTGGTTCCATGGGCTAGAGAGCTGGTGTGGTGTGGTTCCATGTTTTATATAAATGTCAGTCAGGAATCGGGGACGCGTGTGTTATTGCCGCACATTTCATCCCGTCTTGGGGGGTAGCGGTGTTTTGGGAGATGTCTTAGGCGGTGTCTTAGGCAGTGTCTTAGGAGGTGTCTTGGGCCGTGTCTTAGGAGGTGTCTTAGGCCGTGTCTTAGGAGGTTTCTTAGACGTTTCTTAGGAGGTGTGTTAGCCGATGTCTTAGACGGTGTCGTCGGCGATGTCTTAGGCGGTGTCTTAGGAGTTGTCTTGGTCGCAGTTGTTGTTTTTTCTTCGGTACGATGTTTGCAGCGTTTTGTGCTTTTGCGCGCTGTTGGCGCTTGCAAGATAACCCCTTCACAAGGGGTTCGCGCCGTTCCCGAAGCTAGAATT
This sequence comes from Undaria pinnatifida, assembly GCA_012845835.1. Lineage (NCBI taxonomy): Eukaryota > Phaeophyceae > Laminariales > Alariaceae > Undaria > Undaria pinnatifida. The sequence continues at coordinate 20,620,878 of JABAKD010000009.1, forward strand.
TGGAAGGCATCCCTAACCGCCGATTTTGTTCCGGCGCGATTTTGTTTCCCGGTAACGCTGGCTGTAGTGCTGGAAGGGGGGGGCTGAAAGCGCACGAGTACTTGTGGTGTACCTGGTACGTCGTTGGGTTGTTGCTGTTTCACGTGTGGTTTTTATTTTATGTTTGCTCTACGACGCACACCCGGCGCCGAGTTTTGCACTTAGGCGAAGGTGTGAAACAATCGGTATATAATAAAACCTATTGTGCCGCTGGCTGGGCGGCAGGGGATCGTCTTTTTTGTGTGTGCTTCGTTTTTTTTAGTCGATGGGGGGAGGGCGCGGCCGGCCTTACCCCATTTTCTGCTGCAAATATTGTCTGTCCCACTCTAATTACAAGGAGTAGTTTTTACTCAACAACGATACACTAATTCAACTGTTTCCCCCCCCGAAAACACGAGTGCAAATTTGACAGGTTTATGCCTGCATCTGCTGCTGCGCAACGTCGTATTTAGAATGTAGAGAATTATCTGAAAATTATCTGAGCCCGCGGCAGTCGGGCAGCGGTTTTTGGATTTTACTACCTCGAAAGCGATGCGGCACTAATTCCACCGCACTAATTCCACCGCACTAAGTCCAAACGTATTGTCCCGAAAAACGAAGGTCCAGTTACAAAGGGGCTAGACGGGCCTCGCCGTGATTTCAATGTGTGGCCCTATCATGGAACTGGGAACCCGAAGCGAACCGCGTTGGGCTGCGAAAGCAACTGAGTTAAATCGACACATGACGCGTATGAAAATACGTGGAAGTGTGGTGAGCTAGAGCTTTATTTTTCCCCATCCGCCGGAGGATTAAAAAAATAAAAGAAGAAAAAAAGTCTTCGGGCAATAAGAGGCCAAGACACTCCGGAATGGACGGGACGTAGAACTCCCATCCGTCATTTTTGGCATAGCAAGGACGGGGTGGGAACAACAACAGCTACGGTGGTACGAGTAGTCCTTTGGGAGTTACTCGTTAGTGGCCGCGCTCAGCGGTAGACGGCGTTGTCCGGAGCGCGTGCTGATAGCCCGGCTCGAATAAAGCATCTACCCTGGGCCAGAACCCTCGATTTCTTATTAAAAAGGACCGATTATTGTTCGAGGGGTCGGTCTGTTGAGTGCTATTGAGTGCTGTGCTGAGTGCCCCGCGAGGGTTTTCGTTGATACGGCATGTTTGTTCTCTGACTGACCCGTTCATTGGTATCCAAAAAGTTTTTCGTGAATGGCGTCTCTCTGCAGAAATGCATGTCCAGTGACGCCTGTCTGCGCTATGTAGCCATGTGTTACCGACGGGCTAGGAGCACGGCAGCTGAGACGAGAGCTGATACGCGTCGCAGGTAGCTTAGTATAATATAACGCGAACACGATCTATATAATCTGTATCATGTGTTCTATCTGTTCCATCTGTCCGTTGCGATTTATTATGATATTTAATCATGTGGAAGAATACGCCGGCTGTGAGCTCGCCCGCTTGATTTGTGGACACTTACTTGAGCTTTTCGAGCTGCGTGATACGTGGGCATTACTTTGCAGTTTGTCATGGGCAGTTTCATGAGTCGTGTGTCTCCTGGAACCTTTGTTTGCTATGCGACGCGCGTCCCATGCTTTCCTTCCCATTGTGAGTGTGGAACCATATTATGACCACCGTTAACAGCTTCTCCCCCCCCCTTGGTATTGTATGAACGAGTCAGCGCTAGGATAGTTGCGTCTACACAGTGGCAGTAGCAGTAGTAGTAGTAGTAGTAGTATGTCCTTCCTTGTTGGGGCGTTGATTTGACGGACAATGCGTGTACCTATATTGATTCCCCACCATGCCCATGCTTCGACGTTGGCTGAACGGACATTTGTCATACCTTGAGTAACTCTTCTACCTTACCCTGGACCCTGGCAACACACGCCCTCATACCTCTGCAACACCAGGTGGTAGGTGTCTTCTAATAATGTTGTCTGCCGTCATCAATCAGCAGCGCAAAATAAACACGCGCAACACCTGGTATGTACCGGTACCGACTATGATATCAACAGTAGCATGTGCTTGGCATGTATCTATCAAGCACTGCCAGAAAAACACGTCGTTCGCAGTCGTGAGCAGAAGATACGCACCTGGTACATAAAGCAGCCCGAGACATTTCAACTTATTAAATTGGGAGTTATGACATGCCTTACTTACCTTAATGTTTCGGCTCGACTTTGCATGGAACGACCATAAAACAAAGGCTGTAAAATAAACTCCTTCAATAAACTCCTCTAGCAAAGTCCTTGAATAAACGCCTTCTTTGCGCTGAGAATTGGCGAGGAGCACCCAGCCCCACATAAGAATGTGAGAGCAGCCTGGCTAAAAAAAATACGATGAGGGGTGCTGGGCGTGTTGACGCGTATTACGATATGTACGGTAGAGGTGACAATCACCATTTTCCCCCGCAAGGTTCTTGGCTTGAGGAGGTCTATACTAATTTTGAGTAAACTGAAAGTGCTTTTGTGATGAGCAAACACGCTTACGATGGCTTAGGTATTTACCATAAATAAAAAAAAATGCGAAAAAGCAAAATAACCTTCGGACGATACGTCACCTCCCCGTGTCAAATCGCAGCCAAATCGAGGGTAGGCCACACACAGCCAGCAAATAGGTTATCGAACGATTGGCAAGGTATACCCTCGCTAAAGGCAACAGAAGAGCGCGTGAGTTTGGTAAACGGCCCAGGTAGGTACCGACAGCAGACGCGCGCGCTATGGTAGAGGTATAAATAGCACGTTCGGGGTATTAACTAGCTTCTAAAAAACAACGCAAAACACAGACAGAAGATAATTAAAACCCTAAATATGGAAGCAAACGAAGGGAAGAGTATACAGTAGCCGAATCGAAAACGAAGGAGGGACACGAAAATTGAAGCGAAGGCAGAAGAGAAAGACGGAAGAAGCCGAAGCGACAGCAAAATAAAAATACAGAAACCGAATCGAACACAAGATAAAAAGACAGAAACCGAAGCGAAAGCAGAAGAAGAACAAGGCAGAAACATAGTACCAGAGCGATTTAAGTGGGACCCAGGGAGGTACGAACGGGGGTCGTTCGCCGAATCGGGTCGGTCACTCTAGAAACCTCGCAAAGGCAACATTACTCAAAATTCAAACATAGACATGACCGGTAGGCACCATACGCAATCTTGTGGCTAAGGCCCCCCAAAAAGAAAATATCACGTACAAGGCGAACGAGGCACAGCTAGGTTGCCGCGAGGGTTGCTACGAGAACTAAGGGGCTGCTAGAACCTTTTGGTGTAGCGAAAAATGCAGTGCCTTGGGAGAGGCCTATTTGCGGTGGGAAATACCAGCAAACGCAGGGAGGTAATTCAACCAACACCAACATGAAGGCGGGGTCGCCAAGAAGGCACGCGATTGGATCGGTCTAATGCACCTACTTCGGAATTATCAACAGCGCCGGGTCGTACAGTTAGCGTGCCCACATACTTCGAAGTATTGCCTAAAGGGGGGGCCAGAGGGACGCGTATCACACGCCATTAATAGGGGGGGGGAAAAGATATACGACCAGTACCGGTAGTAAAAAGAGCGAATAAATCCCACCGTGATCGGCAAGCTCCCGGAAACCTGAGCACAGTTCCGGGGGTATCAACCGCGACAGGAATGTGATGGCCGACAATCCGGTGGCCTTGCGGGGCGGCAAAGGCTACCGGGGCCCTACATGGCAGTTGTGAAGGAAACACGAGTAAGATGGCCGACAATTTGGTGGTCTTGGGAGGCTGCGAGGCTACCGGGACCATACATGGCAGATAAGAAGGAAACACGAATGAGATAAAACTTGGCAGTGTCGCCACAATACGGTGGCTTCTGCGGACAATGCCAGCGGGATCGGCGATGGTCAAAATATCGCTCAGGGCAGAACACAGTTACGCCTCAAAAGCACTGTAGGTTGAAGGCTGGCCATGAAGAGCTACTATAAATGTTGTTGTAGGTTGAAGGCTAACCATGAAAAAACACTCCCAAAGCTTCTGTAGCTCAAAGGCTGGCCATGGAGAACTACTCCCGAAACTACTACAGCAGATTAAAGGGGTTGACCATGAACAATTATTCCCAAAGATACTGTAGATTAACCACGAAAAAAAAGCCGAACATAACGAAGGGGGAAACTGGAGCAGTGGATGCGTCCCATCAGAGTTCCGCAGCACCCCACGGGCTAGGCTCCCTTGCCCACGGCGTTGAAGCCACCACGATCCGTGATAGCGCGCCAGACGGCAGTGTAGCGGGCGCGCTGGAGGTCGACCTTGATCGGGCCGGGGTAGTCCAGGAACCGGATGATGTAGGAGCCAGCCGTGGAACGGTCCGGGAGGGTTCTCGAAGATACGCCCAGGGGCGCTCGGTGAGCGATCTTGCCCAGCCACCAGAAGCCGTCGTGCGCCTTGCATCAGACGTGTGTACCGGAGGGAAGGATGGTGGTGCTGAAGTTGCGAAGCCAAAGGTCGGAGGGGACCAGGGTGTAGTCGGGGGCGAGGAAACGTTGGCCCTGAGATCGTGAGAGCTCGCGGTGTGCGGCGCCGATGCGCATCTGGCGGTAGAGGCGACGTGTATGTCGGTGTTGTGACGGCATTCCGGACCAGTAGAGAGTAGGATGTGGCGCCTGAAGTGTTGGAGGTCGGGCTCGCGTTTCCGCGAGGGGCTGAGAAATCCGGCCCAGTGGGTCTCGTGCAGGACGGCGATAACCCCGCCGCGACTGCGTACGAGTTGGTGGCCGGTGGTGTGCTCAACCTCGAGGTGCTCCAGTGGCGGCGTGAAGGCACCGGGGGTGACGTTGTAGAGTGGGGACGTGGCGGCGGAAGCTGTAAGCACGTATGCAGTGAGGTCCGCGGGCAGGTGCTTGGAGATATCGCTGGTGTCGTGGAGGTTGTGGCAAGGCGTGCATCGTTTAACGGATACTAGTGGTTTGGAGTCCCGTCTCGCAAGGTCGGGCGGCCAAGGAAGGTCGAGGAATATCAGCTTGTCTTGAAGGAGGCGATTGTCGGGGGTGTTGGAGGTGGTTGTTGTGCCTACGGTGACAATCTTGAAGGGTCCGTTCCAGTTGAACGAGAGCTTCGTCTTTAGAACGGTTGCGTCGGTGCCCTTCCTGACGCCTTGGCGGATGGTGGAGCCGGAGTTGTAGACCCAAGCCCGGTCATCGACGGCGAAAGGGGGAGAAGCGAGGAGGACGACCGTCATGGGCGCGTTGGAGCATTGTAACGCGAGGCGGTGAGTTGGTGGAGCTCACGGACGAGGAAGTAGGCGCGTCGTTGCCGGTCGGTGGCGAGGTTGATGTAGACCAGCGGGTCACGGTCGAGGTTCTGGTGACCGCCGGTGTTATCGGGTTCGAAGACCGAGAGCGGGAGGCGGGGAAAGAAGTCGCTGTGAATCTCGTTGGGCGCAAATCATGTTGCAGCGTTGGCGAAGTTGTCGCAGGCCGGCGACATTTTCGCCAGCAGCACCTCCCAGTCGGCTTGTTTTTCGTTGCCAACCATAGAGAGCACCTGGGCGAAGATGTTGACCTGTTGGACGCCGCCGCTGGTGCAGAGGTGATAAGCGCTGGTGTTGACTTTGCGGATGCCAACGCGGTCGTAGACGATGGTCACCAAGTTGGAGGTGAACTGTTATCCATTGTCGGAGATGAGTGTCACCGGGCACCCCCAAAGCGGGACGTATTTGTTGAGTAAAAGGTCGGTGGTGCCGGCGGCCGTGATCTGCGCTGCCGAGACGACACACATATTGGCTCGGCGGCTGAAGCGGTCGGTGAACAGCAGGATGTGCACGTTCCCGCGCGATGTACGAGGTAGGGACCCGAAGCAGTCGACGCTTACGGTGATGCTAGGGCCGTTGAGCAAAGGGAGGGAGAGGATGGGCCAATGGATGGCGTGTCGGGACGACTTGTGCGGCTGGCAGTGAAGGCAGCGGCTGATCCACCAGCGGGCGGAAACGTCCATGCTAATCCACCTGATAAAACGTGCCAGCATGCGGACCGTTCGGGTAACTCCAAGGTGTAGGGAGGTGTCGGCGTGGCATTTGTTCAGCACCCAGGGGCGCATCAGCATTGGAGTGTAGACGCGCGGGGACAAGGGGGGCGGGCAGTGGGCGGCTGCTCGCGGGTGTGCATGTGGGCGGTTGTTGGACCAGGAACGCAGTTTCGTCGACGGTGCGGTGGAGATTGATTTTGGCGGCAAGAGCAAGGACGTCGGAGAAATGTGGGCGCCGGGATGCCGGGAAGAAATCCAAACGTTCAGTCGGCGGGGAGCAAGAGGAGTCCAACGATAAGAAGTGGATGGTGGCGCAGCACATAGGCTTGGTACTCGGTGCGGTGTTCGTGCGGTGCCCAGTCAATATACGTGTAGTGCTCGACGCAGGCGAGGAGGTCGGGGTCGCCATCGGCTTCGACCACGGGTGGTGATGTGGTCGGTGAAGAAGACGCCAAGGGAGAGGCCGGACTTGGTAGGGTTGGCGCCGGTGACGCGGACGACGTGGGGGTGGTATCTGGAGGCGTTGCCGTTTGAGAAAGCCTTAGCTGGGCCCCGGCCGGAGGCGTGGGCGGGCAACGGGCAGGTTTAGGTATTCTGCCTACGATCGGTTGCGCTCGGCGTCCGAAACATAGTCGGCGGTGGGTCGAGGGCTTCCCGCGGAAGCGGCGGCACGATAACGGGTCCGGGAAGAGATCACACCCGAAGGGGGGTGGTTCCGTGGCGCCAGTGGTAGACGGCGGGGAGACAACGGGTGGCCTGGGACCGATCTAGGAGGAGCGCCGGCGTTCACGTCGGCATGAGCGGCCCGGCGGTGGAGTCATTGGCCGCAATAGACCCGACGAAGATGTTGGGGGCGCTGGGATGCTCCTACGAGGCGTGATCCCAGTAGGTGGAAGTAGTCGCAGTCGTCGCCGGTGAGGGGATGGGACTGGATTGTTAGAATGGGTCTTGAAGGGGGGGATACGAGCTCACCCAAGTTGACACCAGGCGTGGGCGGCTTATTCCGCGTGAGGCCGCACGAGCGGATGAAGTAGGTGCCAACAGTGCCGAGACCAGTGAGACGGCTGCATCCGGTGCGGTCGGCGTCGGTGGCTGGTTGAGGAAGTCGGGAAAGGAAATCGGTGTTGCCGTTGGCCGTGCCTTTACGATACCCCAGTGTGTAAGTGTAGGCGGAAAACAACCCGAGCCAGTGCAGGACGCGAGGGTTGTGCTCACCGTCCTTGACGATGTTCTCGAGTGCCTTATGATCTGAATATATCTGGAATCGGGTGGACCACAGATGTCCGCGGCGTACTTTGATCGCCCAGACGATGATTCCGGCCTCGAGATCGAGGGGTGTCCATGAATATTCGTCGCCCAGGGTGGTGCGGCTGATGTAGAGGGTGGGGCGGACCGAGTCGTCGGGTTGTTCTTGATCAAGGGTCGCTCTAAAGCCGTCGAGGCTGGCGCCACAGTAAACGCGCAATGGGCGGGAGGTATCGGCGACGGCGTCCCAGTCGGGGTAGACAAGGATCGGTGGTTCGGCAAGTTCGTGGAGGATGGCGCGGACGGTGTTTTCCATGGCGGGGGTTAAGTCGAAGGTGGCCCCCTGCTTTAGTGGAGCTTTGATGGGGCGAAGACGCCTCGAAAGGTTTGGTAGGAACTTGCCGTTGTATATGCTTCCTCCAAGGAGCGAATGAACTTGCTTCTTACCGGTGGGCATGGGCGTTCTTGTGAGGGCGGCGACCTTATCGGAGTTGGGGCTGTAGCCGCCAGCGGTGATGGTGTGCTCCAGGAAATCGGCGGTGGTGGCACCAGCTGTGGTCTTGGCGGGGGGAAAATTGACATCGTGCTTTCGGAGGCGAGAGAAAGGGCCCTGATGTTGATGACGTGCTCGGTGGGGTTTGGGTCGAAGACGATGATGTCGTCGAGGCGCCCGGCGACGTGCTCCAGGCCTTTGATGGCCTCGTTGGTGACTTTAACGAACCAGCCGGTGGAGGTGTTGCTGTCTTGCGGAATCACAGGCGAGTCGAACAGCCGGGTTGGTGTGCAGAACGCCATCAAACGGATGGTGTCATCGTCGGTGGTAAGTAACTTGATGGAACGAGGAAACCAAGTCGAAGAGGGAAATGCGCCTTTTGCTCAAGGAGTCGAGAACCTCGTAAAGAAGGGAGATGGGAGGCTGTCCGAGGAAGTTGACGGCGTTCAGATTTTTGTAGTTGATTGTAAATCGGACACCACCGCCGTTTCGGGGGGGATAACGACCACGGGGCGGGAGTATGGTGAGGTGGAATGCTGGATCAGACCGGTGGCCACTACTGGCCGAGGGCGGCGTCGGCCTTCTTGGCAAGGATGATATTGATCCTGTACGGGCGGGAGATGACCGATGCGCTGTCCGGGGGTGCTGTGATATTAAACGGCACCAATGAGCACGAGCCGAAGTCGATCTTGAAGGCGGAAAAATATGTCCTGAAATTCGCGGAGGACGTCATCCAGGTTGTCCATCACCGATGAGGACCATCCAGAACCGTGCAAGGTCGAAGATTACGTCGTGGAGGCGCAGCTGTAGCCGGTCCCAGAGGTTGAGGAAGCATATTCGTTGGTCGGCGTCGAGGAGTGCAAGGAGTTGTGGGCACGGGGCTTTCGGCGGGGGGTGGGCGGGGGTTACTGATGGGCTCTCGTTGGCCACAGGGATGTTGTCGTGGAGGGCGTGTCCGCCCGGTGTCGGGGGCGGGGGCTGGGGGGTTCAAGGAAGGGTGTCAAGGGTGATTAGCGGTGGTTGCACCAGCGGGGAGAGGAAGGTTAGGGAGGTTCCGAAAACGTCGCCCGGGTCGAGGTCGGTGGAGTCCGACAGTGGCATAGTCTGGTGCCTGTCGGAGACGAAAATCACCGTGTCGGGAAGGAGGTCCTCGGGGGAGCATGTTGACCATATAATTCCTGGTAAACGCTGGAGCGCCAGACTGGCGCACCAGGTTGACCTTGGTGAGTTTCGGCGCAGGGGAAAGCGAAGTAGCTTTGGTGCCGGCAAATCGAAGGTGGTAGACGTCGTCGGTGTCGCGGTAATCGGGAATAAAAGAGGGGGCTCCGTTGGGATCGTGATGGTGCAGGGAGAAATCGCCACGGGTTGGCTGGGGGAGCTGGTGAGGCAGTGCGGCCTGTCGCGGGAGCGTGGCACACGAACGTCGCTCGAAGCGCCTCCAGCTGCCTCGCCCCACCAAGGAAATGGGGTGTTGCATAGTTCCGGCAGGAACGACGCAAGCCTACACTGCTAGGGCGGCGGTAGAGGTTTGCAGGTGGTTACACTGGATGATTAAGCGGATGGAAACGGAGGTGGAGAAGGGAGTCGAACTTGCGACACACCTTCCCATGAACGGGGGGAAATATGCCGTTCGCACGTACCCGTTGCTCTACGGGAGGCCTTCAGTTGATCCACGGTGGTTGCGGTGATGAACGACTGGGGCGAGCGTGTATCAAGCAGCGCCACGAGTTCGCAGCGCTCAGTGGCGGCAGGGCCACTGTGCTCTAGTACCTCCGTCGTGAACGACGCGTCGTCGACGGTCAGGATGCCGTTTTGTAAGGCATGGTGTTGGTGTGACTGCGCGGGCTAGTGTGTAGTTCTATATAACCAACAAAATAAATGTTTGCGAGTCCGCCAATTGACTCTCACCAACTTCGTAACGGGGATCTCCGTGTCTTTCTTCCCTCGCCACGCACTACCGTAGTACTGAGGAGCAAACTATCATAGCCATTCACGTCTCTAGCGCGCACGCTAGCGAAGACATTATTTCCTTTTTTTTTTTCCCGAAAAAAAAGGGAAATATGAAGTCGGTGGGACTCGAACCCACGATATATCTTTTGAGGGTTATATAGAACTACACCCACTGGCCCGCGCAGTCACGTCACTGCGTGGGCCAGTGGGTAGTTCTATATAACCAACACATGATTCATGTTCTGATGCCGGCGGCGCGGAGGTGGTGGGGTGAGATTGGGCTGCGGTGTTGACGGCGGAGGCCTGATCGAAATGGCTGCTGAGACAAGTGTCGGGGGTGGAGTGCGGCAGAAGGGACCCAAGTGAGGTATTCGGTGGTCTCGCGGATGCCATCTACGGCGGGGTAGACCCGGGTGAAGTCGATGGGGGCAGATATTGACTCAGGGCAGCAGAGACTGGTGGGCATTGGTGGCCAGGGGGAGAGCAGTCTCGGGAAGTTAGAGCCAAGGCCTTCGCGAACGTCTGTATGTATCTGGTCCTACAAAAGTTCCGTTCACGACAATGCGTCGGGTCGCAGGCGTATGGGTGGTCGGCATTATAGCCGATGCCCCAGATGAGGTCGATCGTAGATCCGGGTTATGGGGGAACTTGCAGAAGTTAGTGTTGAGGACGCTATCGTAACGGTGTCGCTCCCAACACACCAACACACTCCACGTCGACGCCGGATACAATTCGCCCAAGAGCTTTTTGTCCACCGGGGTCAAGGGCGGTTCGGATGCGGAGCTTGGAGGCGGTGGCCCCGAAGAGCTCAACCTTGTGCTCCATCGTCATCTGCTCGGCGCATGTGTACGTGACGCCCTCGTGCTCGATGTCGCACAGGTACCACTGCGAGAAGACGGACGAGGAGTCCCAGAAGAAGTGAAAATATTCGGGGGGGCCCGCAGTGTTGTGTATTGGCGAGGGCGTGTTGTCTGGTGGGGGTGGTGGGGGTGGTGGGGGGCGATTGTTGGTACCATAGCCGTTTGGCGTTGTCGGGGATGGAGTCAGCTCCGATCGGGCGGCGCTGACTGGAACCCTCGAATTGGCGGGGGAAGGCGGGGGTATAGTTCGACAAAGTCCAGGCATCGGGAGGGTCAAGGCGGTGGCGCGTACACCGGGCAGAGGTACCTCGGGGGGTCCTGTCTTCGGGCGTATGAAGAACAGCATTGTACTCGCTAAGCTTAAAGGCATGTCGATCCTGTGGTCCGAGTCCACGTGATGCGCGAACAGGGCGACACGACACAGATGAAATGCAATCCACAACAGACAGCCGGGAGCTACTAATACAATAACACCGCAGACGACGCCATCCAGTCAACATCGGGGGCAGCAATCATCTTGGGTTTCGAATGACCCCATTGTACAGCTGTAGGAGTAGGAGCTACAGGGTAGTTAGAGCCGCATGGAACATGTTCTATCACATGCGCACTGTCTCGGACGACGGCGGTACCGACACCGTCGTCGTCACCCCTGTACCCAGTAAAAATACTAACCTTACTAGTAGTTTAAGCAAGTGAAAACGCCGCAACAAAGCAGATGATGACATACGACAGCAGATGGCCGCATATGACAGCATATGACAGCACCGATGACACCGCACAGACGGCGTCGGGGTAGCGGCCAAACAACACTGGCTTCCGAGTGCAACCATTAGAGGGATAGGAGCATTGCTACCTGGGCTGTCCTCTGCCTACTGTATCTTCGAAGGCGGTGTCCATGTCGACATCCTCGCCTCCACAACCCCTATTGGTACCCAAAAGGAAAACAGAAAGGGCATAAAACAAAAAAGTGAAAACAACAAATAAGGGACGAAGACCGGAACACAACACAAAAGGGATGATGAGAGGGAAAAGGGGAAAACGGGTAAGGAAAAACCCACATCATACCGGCGGTGGTAGCATCGCAGTATCGATCGGCTGACATGGTCTGACACTGCGCCCCTGAGGGGGATGGAGAAGGCTATCCAAATAACAACACGAAACACACAAGGTAGTCGTAGTAGCTTGAGGTAGACGTACGGGTAGTGAGCAGCTGGTGGTAGTGAGTAGCGAGTGTGGTCGAGTTTCAAATATGAAATCAAAGGAAAGTCGACGAGAGGCACCGAATAAAGAATGCTGAATGAATCTTTGTGTTTCTTCACATTAAAGTCATCATGTTTTCACTTATCTAACATACAACCAGCACTACCAGTGCCTGCGTTGATGCCTAGCTCTGGGATCATAAACTACGAGACAGAGATACGAATTGCAATGCAGCAAGCAAGGTGATTTGGCTATCTATGCAATGCCAACCGCAATGAGCACGCGCGCGCAAAAAATAAATAAATATAACTCAGCCAAGCCAGTGCACCAGACAATTAGCGGCAAAAAAAAAGAAAAAAAATAGAAAAGATGAGTACAAATGAATGAAGCTTGTTATTGTCGGGTAGTGCGAGTAGCCCGTGGAGGGATTGATCTGCGATTACGACGGGTAGTATGCATCGGGCTTGCTAGCCCAAGAAATGCATGTCATAACGAACCGACCCTGGGGAGAAGGGAAGAAAACGCCTCCTCGTCTCCTCCTCCTTCTCTTCTAGTAGCTATTAATAATACCAGCCTATCTCCATATATATAATAAGGAGGTCTAATAGACTACAGCATAGTTTATCTTTGAAACATATTGGGCATCATCTGCATCTAGCATGCTGGGTATATATAATATTTTGCTCCATCCACCACCTCCGCCCCCCCCACCCCCCCCACCCCCCCACCCCCACGCCCCCCCACCCCCACCCCCTCCCTCCCTCGCCGCCCCACCACAAAAACAAATCCGCCAGCAGAGTTATATAAACACTACCCGACAGGTGATCACAATATCATGGTCTAATGTAGCAGTGCCAATTCATTTATATGGTCTTCAAGTCCCCCTCCCCCTTCCCCGCCGCCCCCGCCATCGCCTAGACCTAGCACCGCACGTGCATGTGCGTGCAGTAAGCTTCTATTCATCCAACATCCACCACCAAAAAAAAAATTACCCCCCCCCCCCCGCCCCGCCCCCCCGCCCCCCCCCCCCCAAAAAAATGCCCTTCCCTCAACGTTCGTATGACCACATACATGAAGTTTTTACGTAATACATACATAATAATACATACATACATACATAATACATACATACATACATACATACGTACATACATACATACATACATACATACATACATACATACATACATACATACATACATACATACATACATACATACATACATACATACATACATACATACATACATACATACATACATACATACATAGATAATACATACATACATACATACATACATACATACATACATACATACATACGTAGTACATAATAAACTGGGGCACTCCACAGCTAGCTGTCAGATTCTGACCCTTTCAAAAACGGGCTTTATAGTTTCCGTGCACAGATTGATGGATTACCATCACGCTGTCGACCCTGGTACAAGCCATTATTATAGTTCTAAGGGGAGTCGCCGACCTATATGCACCGACCTATAACATCCACCTCCGTTTTCTCTCCCTTCCCTCCTCCCGCCCCCCACCACACACACCCCTCCCCCGCCGCCCCACCAAAAATCGCACCCCCTCCCCCACACATACACACAACAACACCCCCCCCCTCCCCCGGCGCCCCACCTAAAAAAAAATATGCCAGAATAATAAACACTGCTACCCGACAGGTCATAACCCGCCCCCCCACCGCCCCGATCCCCGCCACTCCCACCATCGCCAAGAAGACCGAGTACAGTAACACGCGTCGTGCGCGCGTGCAATAAGCTCCTCCTATACATTTATTATGCGACCTAAAACTGTTGCGAATCCCCTTCCTCTCCTCCTTTTCACTCCCCCCCCCCCCCCCCCCGCCCTCCCGCTTAAAAACTCCGTCCACCCCCCCACCGGTTACACGACTTTTACGGGATGTACATAATAATCAACATGATAACAAGCTGTGGTGCATTCCGTCCACAGCCAGCCGTCAGATTATGGCCCGTTTTTTTTGCAGTTTCCGCGCACATATTGATTTGCTCCCCTCCCCCCCCTCTTTTTCACCCCCCCCCCCCCCCCCCTTAAAAGCTCCGCCCTCTCCTCACCGGTCATACGACTTACAAGGTATACTTACACGATAAACTGATGCATTCCGTCCACACACAGCCGTCAGATGTTGTGCCCCTCAAAATCGTTTTTTTTTATTTCCGCGCAAAGATTGTGATGAACATCACCCTGTTGACCCTGGTACCAGCTATATATAATATTACACTGCTGCTGCCGCTGCTGCTGTGTAGTTCTAAGGGGAGTCGCCGACATATTTTATCTTTAATGAGGCCACACACCCAGCAATAATACGCGCGATCGGAATGTATCGCACACAGCTTGCAAAGATGAGTTTCGACGAAATAAACAAACAATCGTTAAACTTCCATCTCACAGCAGCTAATACATACTTAAGTATATTATAGCTGTGTCTTGTAGTATGGTATTTATAACTTATCGCGACTGTTTGGTTTACTCTGTCACAGAGTCTGTTGACCACATAATAAGAATTTGTTATCTCTAGGATGTAGAACCAGCACGGACTCTGGGTGTAGTCTACTGATGATGTCGTAGGGTAGAAAGAAAAGAACGGTTTGTTTATTAATACATAAAAACAATGTGAAGACAAAACACACACAACACAGAGATAGATGAAGTGAGAAGGACCAGGCGTTTAACAGCGTGTACTCGCACGTGTTGAGGAATTAGTGGGGTATTAGTCCGTTTGACCACGTGCAAAAGGTTAACCAATAGCTTACCCAAGCTAAGCCTTATAGCACTCTTCCCCCCTGAAACGGCGGGATAGCAGGTCGGCCGGATATACGGGCGGACCTGTCAAATATCCGAGCCGTTTCATTTCCTGGGTATACCGCGGAGAGTGTTTTTTCAAGTTCGACATGGGGAAAGTCTGAAAAAGTTTATTATGATGGATGTGGGGCTCGAACCCACGACCCAAAAAAACCATGGTCTGTCGACGACGCCATTTGTTAAGGAGTAAGTGGGGTATTAGTCCATTTGACCAATTGCAAAAGGTTGACCAATAGCTAAGCCTTATAGCGCTCTTTCCCCCTGAAACGGCGGGATAGCAGGTCGACCGTATACCATATACGTATACGGGCGGACTTGTCAATTATCTAAGCCGTTTCATTTCCTGGGTATACCGGGGAGAGTATTTTTCAAGTTCGACATGGGGAAAGTCTGAAAAAGTTTATTATGATGGATGTGGGGCTCGAACCCACGACCCAAAAAACCCATGGCCTGTCGACGACGCCATTTGTTAAGGTATAAGTGGGGTATTAGTCCGTTTGAACACTTGCAAAAGGTTAACGAATAGCTTACCCAAGCTAAGCCTTACATTACTCTTCCCCCCTGAAACCTGCCTGAAACGGCGGGATAGCAGGTCGACCGGATATACGGGTGGACCTGTCAATATCCAAGCGGTTTCATGTCCTGGGTATACCGGGGAGAGTGTTTTTCAAATTCGACATACATACATGGGGAAAGTCTGAAAACAGTTTATTATAAAAAATGAAAATACACTCCAGCTGTGAGATCGAAGATTTCGTCGAAACTCATCTTTGCAAGCAGTGTGTGATACTCCGATCGCGCGCATTACGAGTTGTGTGTCCTCATTAAGGATATAGGTCGGCGACTTCCCTTACAACTACAGTGTAGCTATCAGGGTCAACAGGGTGATGTTAGTCAGTCTGTGCGCGGAAACTATAAAACCCGTTTCTGAGGGGGACAAAATCTGACAGCTGTGGAGGGAAATGTATCCTTTTATCAAGTGAATCTTGTAAGTCGAATAACCGGTGAGGGGGGGGGGCGGAGTTTTGAAGGACGTGAGGGCCTGGTTTTGATCAAAAGCGAGCGGGTTTGGAGGGGGTGGGGGGGGGGAGGGAAGGGGGGGCAATTTGTGCATGTAAGCTATAAATCCTTTCAAGGGGATAAATCTGACGGTTTTGGAAGAAAAAACAAAAAAAAAGGCACCAGTTTATTATTGGGGGGGGGGGGGGGGGTTCGGGCGGGGGGTTTTATTATGGTGGATGTGGGATTTGAACCCACAACCCAAAACACCCATGGTCCTGCCGACGACGCCATTTGTTGAGGAATTAGTGGGGTATTAGTCCGTTTGACCGCTTGCAAAAGGTTAACCGATAGCTTACCCAAGCTAAGCCTTATAACATCCGTGCAAGATTTTCACATTTGCACGTAAACTCAATACCGCCCCTGCCGACCTCGAGGAGAGCAGACCTCGAGCCCCCCAAAGGGTTGGGTAAGGGTTAGGGATAGAGTCAGGTCTGGGGTCGGGTTGGCCTGGGCAGCGCAATCGTCGTTTTTGTGCGGACCTCTGCACATGATAGGGAGCCGCTACGTATGTATAAATCGCTATTGAATTTACGCGCAAAATCTAAAAAACCTTGCACGTATCATACTAGACTATACGTGCAACTTCGCGGGGGCTGTGATGAAGAAGTTCGCAAAGCGTACAAACCTACCACGAGCGGTATGACGTTAGATCTAGCTCAAAATTCCCCACCTTGTAGAGTAAAAATACCAACATTAACACTACAATAACCATTATAGTGGAGAAAAAGAAAACATATAGTCTATCTAGTCTATATATTCGACTTTCAGAATTCACTTCTTCTCTTGATAAACTGATTGATGATAGATATCAGATGCATTAATTTTCCTTCCACAGCTGTCAGATTTTCTCCCCCTCGGAAACGGGTTTTTAATAGTTTCCGCGCACAGACTGACTAAGATCACCCTGTTGACCCTGATAGCTACACTGTAGTTGCAAAGGGAGTTGCCGACCTATATCCTTAATGAGGACACACAACTCGTAATACGCGCGACCGGAGTATCACACACAGCTTGCAAAGAAGATGAGTTTCGACAAAATATTCGATCTCACAGCTGGAGAGGAGAGTTCTTTTATTTTTATATGAATAAGATATTGAAACAAATAGGACCCCTCCCAATAATAAAGTCACCCACCCACATAGTCTAGTACTACTCCGTTATACGAGTACCAAAACAACGCAGCTTGCAAAGATGGGTGGTATTGATTGACGTGAAATTCGTCGAACTCACGGCTGACGTCCTTGAAATATTTTTTTATAAAATACCAGGTAATAACAGGACCTTAGGTACTACAAGTAGTAGATTATATAGACTAGTCTAGAAGCCGGTCGCCCCGGTGGCGTATCAGGTTATCCTCGAGCCTGGTATAGGTCAGTTTCGTGAGTTCGAATCCCCCCGAGTGCATACTCGTTTAAATTCGTGGGGACTTTTTCTTGCGCACAAATTGACATGCGGAAAACGCGAGAGCGTGAGTTAGCAACACTCGATGAAAAATCGACGAGCAGTGGGATTGCTGAACCCTATGCGCGATAAAAAAATGAAGGCGAGAACCGGGGGGGAGAAGGGACGACACCTGTGACCACGGCTTGTCCAGAAGCTGGAAAGTAGAAGTGTGCGAAAAAAAAAAAAAAAAAAAAAAAAGATAAAGAAGTTCGCAAAGCGTGCAAACTCATGCGGGGCGAGACACACCAAGGAGAAAGGAAAGGAAAAAAAAGGTTGGAAGGAATTATTATAAAAAATGAAAATACACTCCAGCTGTGAGATCGAAGATTTCGTCGAAACTCATCTTTGCAAGCTGTGTGTGATACTCCGATCGCGCGCATTACGAGTTGTGTGTCCTCATTAAGGATATAGGTCGGCGACTCCCCTTACAACTACAGTGTAGCTATCAGGGTCAACAGGGTGATGTCAGTCAGTCTGTGCGCGGACACTATAAAAAAGCCCGTTTTTGAGGGGGACAAAATCTGACAGCTGTGGAAGGAAATGCATCAGTTTATCGAGTGAATCTTGTAAGTCGAATAACCGGTGAGGGGGGTGGGGCGGAGTTTTGAAGGACGTGGGGGCCTGGTTTTGATCAAAAGCGAGCGGGTTTGGAGGGGGGGGGGGGGGGGGGGGGGGGAGGGGGCAATTTGTGCATGTAAGCTATAAATCCTTTCGAGGGGATAAATCTGACGGTTTTGGCACCAGTATATTATTTGGGGCGGGGGGGGGGGTTGGGGCGGGGGGGGGGGGGGGAAGGGCGGGGGGGGGGGGGGGGAGGGGCGGTGGGGGGGGGGGGGAGGGGCGGGGGGGGGCAGCTCAATATGTGCCTGGAAACTATACATTATTTTGAGGGGATAAATGTGACGGTTTTAAATAATACATCAGTTTATCAGGGTAAGTCGTACAATCAGTGAGTAAAGGGAGGGTGGAGTGTTCGAGGGGGTGGGGTTGGGATGGGTTGGGAGGGAGGTGGGGGATGTGGGGGCGGGGGGGGGGCGGGGGGGGAGGAAGGGCTTTAGGTGAGGGGTTTGTTATACGTGTGGTGCTAGGTCTAGGCGATGGTGCGGGTGATGGGGAAGAAGGGGGCGTTCGAGGCGGGGGGGGGGGGGGGGCACAGCGGCATGGATGGCTCTCGAAAGATATGAAGTACCGGTACCGTGTCCGTTTGTTGCTGTGTATCAGTGGGTACAAGTATGTCGCCTTTTTTTGTTTTCACATGGTCGCGAAATATCATCACCCGACGGTCAAATAATGAGTACTCTGAAAGAACCATATCATATCCAAAAAAGTAACATGCATGATAAACGGCAACTGCCATGTATATCTCCGTACATCACCATGGATTCGATCTAAAAAGATCAGGATATTCATTAGTTTGTTGGACCGCCAGCTTCTGCATGTATGTATATCTGGAAATTCAGATCAGATACGTAAATCTTTGAAAAAGCGCAGCTGCACCGCGGCTTTTAGCTTTTAGCCGCGGACCCTCGGGGTGTGCCATCATGACGATGAGCAGAGCACAGCAATATTCGTGCATGCATAGCACGGCGGTGACTGCTGTAGTGCGAACGATCCACAACTGATGGCAGCACACATACGTACATTGATCAACTGCTCCTGCCGCTGCTGCTGCTGTAATTTTTTTTTGAAAAGCAATTCTTCGTGCGTATTATCTCCGATATGCAGCGTAGATCTCGTAGATCTCGTAGATGACGTAGATATCATCTATCCTACAGACCAAGGCAGCTATTTATTATTCGCTTCTTCTGGGATTTGGCCAACACCAAAACTATTTTTGACCTTGCCCCCCGGCTCACACACTCTCCTCCGCACAAAGCCACTCCGCCTTGCCTGTCTCTACTCCCGGCCCAACGGCAACCTACCTCCTCACACCGCAGGCCCCGGTTCCCTCGATCAAGCACCTTAGCCACTACTGCTTTTGCAAATTTCTCCAACACAGCAGTTGTTTGGTTGGAAGAACATGATGATGAGAGGCACGAAGCTATCGCGGTGCGCTACCCTGCTGGGAGCCCTCATGGCCATGCTCGCCCAGCCGGCCCTGTCCCAGTTCGAGCTGATGGACCTCCCGTACGATGACGATGCTCTCGAGCCCTACGTCAGCTCCGAGGTGAGAGGTTTATTGGTGGGATGGTCTCGGGAAGTCGTATAGGGCCAGTTAGGCATGATACATGTTGCGCGAGAGGCATTCACTCGTTGTTCCAACTACGAGCGGTTATCCCATTTTTTTCGTACCCCGCCTATTTAATGAAAGTGTTGTGATGAATGACGAGGCCTGCATTTTGTGCGTGGGGTCCGGGGTCCAGGCAATACTTAATAATAATACGAGTTAGAGCGGGTCGGTTCGGTTCGTCGGATCTCCATGTGTGCCGGGACCGACGGGCTGGGGGCTTCACCTTGTGTGTCGTACCTGTGCTCCGTTCTGTCTTATCACAAACGGTGAACGGCAGTAGTAGTAGTAGTGACTTGGACCGCGCTACAGCAGTAGTACGACTACGAATTTTATAACTAATTTTCAAGGAGGTCAGCCGTGAGTTTAATATAAACGATGATACCACAACACGTATTGTTCCTTTCTGTACGTATCAAATTTGTGTTGTTTTCGGATGGAGGCAACGGATCACCGTGAGAGAGTGCTAGGAAGGAAGTGCCAGGTCCTGCCTCTTTCGTGATGTCGTCGTCCGTCGCAACCTTGAACTTCTCCCGGACATGTCATGTTGGAAATTCAATAGACCATACCATACATGCAGCACCTTGAAAACCACTCACACCGGTACCTGGTACCTGGTAGCCCACGTTCAGATGAATTATTAATTAATGCCTTCTTCGTTCTGTGCGTAGTCTGCCGACGCCTACACGATGGTGGTGGCGGTCGGTCATACACCCGCCGCTTTACTAGCTACACTACAGTCAGTATATAAAAGCTACAGCTTCCCGCAGGCAGCACTCATATAATGGACCACCAAGTGCGTATGTACCAAGTACGTATTACGTACTGCTGTACATATTTTACACCAAGTTTAATCGCACGAGTATAATTGTTGTTGTTGTTGTTGTTGTTGTTGTTGTTGTTGTTGTTGTTGTTGTTGTTGTTGTTGTTGTTGTTGTTGTTGTTGTTGTTGTTGTTGTTGTTGTTGTTGTTGCTGTTGTTGATGTTGTTGTTGTTGTTGTTGTTGTTGTTGTTGTTGTTGTTGTTGTTGTTGTTGTTGTTGTTGTTGTTGTTGTTGTTGTTGTTGTTGTTGTTGTTGTTGTTGTTGTTGTTGTTCTCACATTAACTCGCATAATCAAGTCCGTGGTCACAGGACGAGTATGTAATACGTAGACTATTAATAGTCTATACTATAAAAAAAAAAACACTTCAGCAGCTACTACTGCTGTGAGATCGGAGATTAAGATTTCGTCGATTCTCATCTTTGCAAGCTGTGTGTGATACTCCGATCGCGCGCATTACTGCTGTGTGTATTAAGGATATAGAACAATATTATACCTGGCAACATATACCAGGTACCTGCTATAATTATTAATGATTGTTGTTGTTGTTGTTGTTGTTGTTGTTGTTGTTGTTGTTGTTGTTGTTGTTGTTGTTGTTGTTGTTGTTGTTGTTGTTGTTGTTGTTGTTGTTGTTGTTGTTGTTGTTGTTCACACATTAACTCGCATAATCAAGTCCGTGTCGTGGTCACAGGACAGGCTCCAGTCACTCTGGAGCTGAGGAATATACCCCAGGGAAAAAACACAAACAAACCAAAAAGGTGGTACACGCATATATCACAGCTGACGCAATTCATGCCTCCACCAGAAACATCATTATGGGATTCGAAGGGTGCGCCAGCTAGCGTTGGGCTGCGAAAGCAATGAGTTAAATCGACACACGACCAACGCGTATGAAAATACGTGGAAGTGTGGTGAGCTAAAGCTTTATCTTTCCCCATCCGCCGGAGGAAAAAAATAAGAAGAAAAGAAAAAAATC
Organism: Undaria pinnatifida; assembly: GCA_012845835.1. Lineage (NCBI taxonomy): Eukaryota > Phaeophyceae > Laminariales > Alariaceae > Undaria > Undaria pinnatifida. The sequence goes on from JABAKD010000009.1 coordinate 20,641,997, forward strand.
ATCCTGACATATAAAAAGTGAAGTCGGGAGTCAGCATACGATGTGCCAGGTCCATACTGGTGCATACGTCTCACTACTCTCGCCTGGGAAAACCGACTACCAGTATACCGCTTGCCACCCAAGAAAGACCACCACGTACAAGTAGTGATTACCCGTACAGTAGTACCTGTCACCACGCATACGCACGTCAGACGCAAGTCAATTGGAAAAAATAATCAAAGAAATGAAAGGAAGAGAAAGGAAAGGAAAGGAAAGAGAAGAAAAGAAAGCGAAAAAGAAAAGGAAAGAAAAGAGAAAACAAAAAAAGCAAGAAAAGACAAGACAAGAAGAGGAGGCAAGGAAAGGAAAAGAGAAAAAACGTCATACTACTTTAAAGTAGCAGACCCCAGGAACTGGCTGAAGACGTCATTGGGCTCATAGAGGGTATCACATGTATCAATGGCGCTGGGGAGAGAACGCAACAAGGCGAAGAAGTCAGGGCGGCCTGACGCTAACTTGTGACGGCCATTGGAAGGCCCACAAAATTCAAGACGATGATGGCCAGACCCAGATTTCAGTCTCTTGGGCAGGACGCCCCCCCTCCCCCCCTCCCCCCTCCCCCCGGCCGCTTAGAGATGCCGACGGTGGATGGCGCTGCCGCGGCGCGTTGCTCTGCAGCTTTGCGTCTCTCCGTCTCATGCCATTTCCGCATGACCAACTCGGCTCCCTCCTCTACTCGTCGAAGCCATCTGCCGGCCTTCTGAGCAGCCTTTTCTCCACCCTTCGAATTTCATTCCAAAGACCGACATATCCTCCTTCAGATGAGCCAGTCAGTCCTTCTCTTGCCCCCCTGAGTAGTCCTTACCCCCAACAAACTCCCCAAACATCACCCTCTGTGGCAGACGCTCCTCCCCCATACGTGCTACGAATCCCGCAAACAATATCCTCCGTTTGCGCACTATCGCCTCTATGCTCTCGGAAGCTGTCTTGGCAAGCGCGTCGGTGTACGATACACCAGGCTCGAGGATAACCTGATACGCCACCGGGACGACCGATTTATATTTTACCGTGGTATAAAAGTATTTGAAGGACGTCAGCCGTGAGTTCGACGAATGTCGGGTCAAAACTCATCTTTGCCAGCTGCGTTGTTGGTTTATTATGATACTATGATTCATACGCACAATACGTGCTGCAACCAGGATTAACGAATACTATGATACGAGTAGTGGTCATGGTGGTACTCCCGAAGTATGTCTGTTGCCGGACGGTATGGCGGACAAGAACAAATTGGTGCTGTGTCATCCTCTGTATGTAAGTACTAAAATAACAAAATAAAAACAGGGCAGCAGCACGGCAGTGCAGCAAGCAGTGAGTACGGTAGTAAAGGACAGAGGAGTGCAGCACTGGGCACGGTGGTACTCCCAAGCACCATTGGGAGGCCGGCATTTTAGAAACAAAAAAACAGGTTCATCTCCCACAGGACGAAAAAAGACTCTACCACGTACGGAACGGCCCACCCACCCACCACGGATGACGCAGTGAGTGCACCCTACATCCATACTTGTACCTTTACTACATCGTACAGCAGTGCACCTGGTGCGCGGGGATCAGTTGGTTGTTACTTGAGCACCTCGTATGAAACAGGAAGCAGACGGGTGAAGTTTCATTTTTTGACGATCCTCGGTCATTTCGGGGAGCGAGCGAGCCGCCATCCACCACCCACCCACCCACCCACCCACCACCCACCCACCCATCCACCACCCACCATCCACCCACGGACCTACCCAGTACAGAAGTACAGCAATGCAGCAGTAAGTAAAGCAAAACACATGACAGGCGAGCAGCAGCCGATTCGCTGGTTACAATGCTCTCGGGCTGGGCGGGATTTGCAATTGTTTACTTTTCCCCGCCACGCCGGGGGCCAAGCGAAAAGCGCTCGCGTTGCCGATTCTGCACACGGCGAGCGGCGATGGCTGGACGCTGCTGTGATTGTTCCTGGTGTTGTTGTGCTTGCTGTTGACGCAGGCGCGCTTGTCGACTCAAGTGGCCAAAAAGCAATTCGAAAGTATTATAGTTGGAGTTCGAAAAAAAAAAAGGCGGGCAGCGACGAAGAAAACGCAGGGGGGGGGACAATCGAGCCGTCCCCGGGAGGGCGATTTCCACGCTTCCCCCTCGCCGAGGTGGGGCACCGACGGCCGTTCTTTCGACGGCACGTCGTAGTGCTGCTGTGCGGATGGGACGTGGCGGCACCGCGAGGCCGCCGGAGGCCGAGTGGAGCTCGGGAGTCGCAGCTTTTTGGGGGGGGTATCATAACCAAGATACTTTAAGATCCCAAAAAACGCCACTACCACGACGTTAGCGTATTATATAACAAGGACAACAAGGATATGATAGAGATACTGCTATTATACAAGTACGTACCTGGTGGGTGTTTTCTGGGCATTTTTTTTTTTGGGGTTCTTTCGGGGTGTCTGTCCTTCAGTATTCATTATTCATTATTATTGTGTTTTCATCATGGATGGAACTTTCTTTCGTGTTGAAGGAGATTATTCCGCCGGGTGCGCCAGTGGGCGGTGGGACGATGACGATCGATAACATCTCCTGGCCGAGGTGTACAACGAGAATTCTGCACAAAAACAGAATGAGGCGTTTTTTTTTCCCCGACGATTTTTGGTCAAGGAGACCATCATTTCAGAGACCCATCATTTCAGACGAAAAGTGCCACTCCTCCTTCGATCGTAGCACGCGTTGCTTGTAGGAGTTGCTGTGAGCTGAAAAGAAAGTGAAACACTGCGTTGTTGTTGTTGTTCTCGCATTAAATCGCATAGTTTGTTGTTGTTCTCGCATTCAATCGCATAGTCAAGTCCGTGGTCACAGGACAGGCTCCAGTCACTCTGGAGTGGAGGAATACCATACCCAGTTGCTTCCGTTTTACAGAGGGGGTGGCTGTTGTACTGGAATACACATTCCTTATTGTGTGGTCTGGGTTTTCGGCAAGTGGCATGCGCAATTGGAGGTGTGACGCGTGGTACGTGGTTTGCTTGAAGATGCATTGGTGATGACGCGGCTGCTGAACAACCGTTGTTCACGCTCAGTAAACGTGGTAGATCTTAGGTCATGGTGAAAATGACAAGAGATGTGTTGGATTTGACCATTGCCCAACGTACGGACGGCTATGTTTATCAAACGCTCCTCGGCCCGCGGTCGCGCGAGTCGGTACAACAAGAGGAAGCACAATAATGGTTGAAATGACATAACTGGGGTGAAATGGTTGAAAAAGCACAATAATGTGTATCCCTGAAGGAGAGGAAAGGAAAAAAATAACATCCCAGCAGGCCTTAAGAACTGAATAAAGATTAAGACGGCATTGGGCTCAATGATGGTCGTATCATCTCGAGTCTGAGGATTAACTGCGAAGGAAAGGAAAGGGAAAAATATCATACTAGCAGGCCGTAGAAACTGAGTAAAGGTTAAAGACGGCGTTGGGTTCATAGAGGGTAGCATCATCTCGAGTCTGAGGACAAGAAGCTTGTTTTGGCCGACGTAACGGAATATGATGGTCTGTCATATATATTATACCTGCTATGTATATAACGTAGCTTTAATTCAACACCCCCCGCCCCCCGCCAGCAACGCCCCTCCCCCCCCAACACCCCCTCCTTCCCCACCACCCGCACCATCGCCTAGACCTAGCACCACGCGTATGGCAAGCCCTTACATCTATGCGACCTAAACCTATTAAAAACCCTTTCGCCCCAACCTCCCCCCCACCCACCCACCCCCTCGAACACTCCACTTTCTCCTCACTGGTTGCACGATTTACAGGATATACATGATAAACTGATGCATTCCTTTCACAACCGTCAGATTTGTCCCCTTAAAGGATTTATAGTTTCCACGCACAGTTTGAGTTGCCCCGCCCGTCCCCCCCCCCCCCCCCCCCCCCCCCCCGCCCCCTTTCTCAAACCCAGGCCCCCACGCCCTTAAAAACTCCGCCCTCGCCTCACCGTTTATACGACTTACAGGATACGCTTGATAAACTGACGCATTTCCTTCCACAGCTGTCAGATTTTCTCCCCCTCAGAAACGGGTTTTACAGTTTCCTCGCACAGACTTGCTAACATCACCCTGTTGACCCTGATAAGTACATTGCTGTAGTTCCAAGGGGAGGCGCCGACCTGTATCCTTAATGAGAATACACAACCAGTAATACGAGCGATCGGAGTGTCACACACAGTTTGCAAAGATGAGTTTCGACAAGATCTTTGATCTCACGGCTGGAGTGTATGTTTATCTTTATGGTATATATAGCGATCGGAGTATCACACACAGCTTGCAAAGATGAGTTTCGACGAAATCTTCGATCTCACAGCTGGAGTGTATTTTCATTTTTTATAATATAGCTTCGTGTGCGCGTATCCTACACATCCGGATCTACCAGGTACAAAGCAGCATGTACTGGAAGATCCGGCAGCACAAATCGTTATAGGACCTCCGCACGAACAACCAGACGACTACATACAACAGGCAGCAGCAGCAGCGTACAAGCGGCCGGTGTTGTTGTTGTTGTTGTTGTTGTTGTTGCTGTTGTTGTTGTTCTCACATTAACTCGCATAATCAAGTCCGTGGTCACAGGACAGGCTCCAGTCACTCTGGAGCTGAGGAATACCCCAGGGAAAAACTCAAACCAAAAGTGGTACACGCATATATCACAGCTGACGCAATTCATGCCTCCGCCAGAAGATTATATTAGGTTTAGTATGACATGATCACGCACAGCTTGCAAAGATGACTGTCGACCCTAAATTTATCAAATTACAGCTGACATATATCATTCAAAATATATATTTGTAATAATTTTATAAAATCCCCGGAACGTGTTTTGCAACTGGCATATCGTGGTGCGCTCTTCGGGAAATTCTGGCTCGATCCAAAAGAGGCGCAGGCAGCTGCGTTTCTGGCCCGTTTTGGCCGGTCGCTTACTCTTCATTCTTGTCATACATGCTGCGATTTTGTTGTTGCGTTTCCATAGCGCGGTTGCTGACCGGTTTGTGTTACGCCTTTTTTTTTCACGCGCTGCTGTTTTTTTTCTGTTATTGTTCTTTGTTATAACAAACTATAACATTGATATCAATACCCTGTACGTGTTTTTTTTGTTCCGTGTCATGTTCCGATTTGTTTGCTCTTTTGTTACGTAACGTGCCGCTCCCTCCCGCAGACGATATCCTACCACTACGGCAAGCACCATGCAGCCTGTGAGTCAAGGGTAGAGGTAATTAGGGCTAATCAAGGATATGATCAACGAGAAAGAAGGCCCATCCATTAATTGTGGTTGTAATATTACGAATTCTCCAACGGTTTTGATATTATCAAGCTTGTTTCCTCCAACGGACGTCCCACCTCGCCCATCCACACATTGCGGTTATGATGTGAGATGTGATTTCCTCGAACGAATGCAGTAGGTATGTGATTTCCTCGAGCCAATGAATGCCCATCCTGTAGTTGTTGATGTATAGCGGTATATATGATGTTATAGGGATATGGTAGATTAGGGATGTGGTAGATTTCGACTTGAACAGACGGAGTAATTATGGTTGTACGATTGGTTGACTGATTAGTCGATTGGTTGATTTGATTGTGTGAACGCCGCGCCTTACTAACGTTGTGCTTTCGTTATTGTTATCGTTATCGCTATTGTTGTCTACTGTTTATACTACTGTTAACCTAACCCTAACCCTAGTAGGCGTGAAGTGAACCCCTGCTTGAGTATTAAACAACTTTGTTGTTTCGTTATGGTTATATCGTTGCCTTCTGTCGTTGTGGATGCTTAGTTTCGTTTTTGTTATCGTCATCTCCTGTAGATGTGGACAACCTGAAGGCGATCAAATCATCATGAAAAGTAAACGCCGCACCTTACTAACGTTGTTGATTCGCCATCGTTATGTTTGTCCACCGCCGTATCATAGACGTGAACAACCTGAATGCGATAATCGAGGAGGACTCGTCCTTGGTGGGCAGGTCCCTGTGGTGGTTCCTCAAGAAGACCGACGGTACTACCTTCAACAACGCGGCACAGGCAAGTTTTAGCTTTTGTCCTTTCTTTTAATGTCCCTTAGATCTGGATACCTGCTTATTGTAGCCGGCGATTGCCTTCCCTTTGCGACAACCTTTCATGCCCCCACGTGGCGTGCGTCGGTCTTGCAAGAGCAATGAACCTTTCCACCCACTTTAATAGGCGCAGCAGTTGAAGCCTCTCTATCTCGACATGCACGCTCACAACTCCGCGTCCAGCCACGGCAGGCACCGAAAGCACCCCCCCCCTTCCCCATTCCATCCGAACCCCCACCCCTACCCCCACCCCCACCCCCACCCACCTCCACCCCATCCCCAATCCTCACCCCTCACCCCCCAACACAACACCCAGCAGTTGAAGCCTCTCTATCTCGACATGCACGCTCTCAACTCCGCGTCCAGCCACGGCAGGCACCGAAAGCACCCCCCCCTTTCCCCATTCCATCCGAACCCCCACCCCTACCCCCACCCCCACCCCCATCTCCACCCCATCCCCAATCCTCACCCCTCACCCCCCAACACAACACCCAACCCCTACCCCACCACCCTAACCCCGGCCCAACCCCAACCCTCACCCCAGGTACCACCCCAAACCCCACTGCAACGCCCACCCAACCCCACCCCCACCCTGAGCTCAGTTTTACAACCACAACCTACCTGTACTGGAACTTTTGTAGCCTATCAGCGGCGGGGAGCCAAGCGGACACCTCCCTGTCGTGATCGTGAATGATTTTCGCACCTATGCCCCCCCTTACCCCCACCCCAAACTCCGACCGCCACCCCCAACCCCTCCCCGACCCAACCCCAACCCCCACCCTCACCACAACTCCAACCCCAGGCCAAACCTAACTCTTACTCCAACTCCCACTCTCACGCCAACCCCATCCCAACCCCACCTCAACGCCCAACCCTAACCCCCACCCCGACCTCAATTTTACAATCCCAACTTGTACTGGAACTCCTTGCCATCCACTCCGAACCCAGCCCCCACCCCCAACATTCACTCCTGTCCCCCACCCTAACGTCCATCCCAACCTCGACCCTCTCCTCAGATTTACAACCATAACTTGTACTGGAACTCCCTTTCGCCTACCGGCGGCGGGGAGCCGAGCGGAGATCTGTATGATGCGATCGTGGATGCATTTGGTAGCTATGACAACTTTGAGACGGCCTTCACGTCTGCTGCCTCGGGCCACTTCGGATCGGGATGGGCCTGGCTCGTCATGGACCGCGATGGCGCCGTCACGGTAAGAGAAATAATCCTACCGGCTAGTAGTTTTTTGTACTACAGTAATGACACAGTTTCATTTGCATTCCGATCGTAATGCATTCCGGTAATGGACCGGTGGATGCACGCACGCACGCACGCTCACACAGCAGTGCATATGCATAATTCGTTCCAATATAGCAAATCGCGTTCTATGCGGTTTCCCCTCTCCGGCTTGAGAGAGAAAGCAGTCTCTTGTTATTTATAGGATATGTACGTCGGGACACGAGAGAAGGCTGGCTACTTTAGAGAGGATCGGAAATTTCGGCCGGAACCACGCCCTTCTTGAGTCGGGGTACCGCCCAGAAAAGAGAGCAATACTCGAGTGTATTTTTTACGGGTTCCAAATTAGTAATGAATCTCGCGTGGTCACGAATCAGCCTTTCAGCGAGCTGGATCCTGGTTCGATTGACCCCTCGGCCATTTTTAGTGCGTTTCTTCATCTTAATATAGCACCTGGTATGCTTTTTCTCGGTACACTCACATTCCGTCTCCCCCTTTACTGGCTCCGCCCACTCTTAGTCTATTTTAGTTCAAAATACAGATTACAATCATACTACAATCGTCCTACAATCGTACCAGTGCGCGCCTTTTGTCGAGGGACAATTCAAATGTCCCCCCATCCCGCCACCCGCCCCTCGCTCGCCCTCGCGGGACTTTGCTTGGCTTTGTCCTGTGCGCGTTTGTGCGTTCGTGATCGTATTAATAGGTTTACGACACCCACGACGCCACCAACCCCGTTTCCGAGGACCTGGGCTTCCCACTTCTCGTGTGCGATGTGAGTGCCATCGCTATCGCTCGCGCCTAGTAGCCCTTTTGTGGTTCATGTACAGATATCACATATATCACCGCAAAAGACGACGAGACGATCTATTGCAACCTCACCTGGCGTCTGTCTGGCAAGAGCGTGCAGCAGTAGTAGGTATGGCAGAGTTCTTACGTGGCAGTTCGGACACGTTCCCTACCTTATCCCTAGCCGCCCGGGCTGGGTCTATTAATATGAACCCCTTTGGGACTTCGGAGGGAGAAGTTGACTGACGACAAAAAGTGACGATGACGGCATCGGCCGCTGCTGGTTGGCCATTAATTAAAAAGGTGGTGTCCGAACTACCACAATGCAAACAAAGACTCTTGCGGGACGGGTGCCGATTACGACACCATGATCCTACTCGTGCTGCTGCGCGCTCACGCTATACTGCTGGTAGACGCTTGAAAGTGTCGCAATCGTCGAATTTTGGTCGTTATGGTCGTTGTGGTCGTTATCGTACACGGGTCCCAAAAAGGGCTACCTGCTTGTGAAGCGGCCGGCCGTTCGTTTATGAAACGGACCAACCCGGTTCGATTTCGGTCCACCGTCTCAACGCTGGCAGGTCGACCACCACGGGGGTGTTGAGGCAGCTTTTCTTTTGCGCTGCCATAGCCGTTACCGTTGACGAACCTTACTCTCCACGCATACGTGGGAGAGTGGAGAGCCTCATGCTGTTCTATATTTGTGTATCTGCCTGATGGTTCATGTAATCATGTATGCACATCCTGGAACGCCCTCTCTTATCACTTTTCTGTGGCCCTTTGTGTCTTTGATCGGCCTCCTTCCTCTACGTAGGTGTGGGAGCACGCCTACTACATAGACTACCGCAACGGCCGCTCCGACTATATCGGTAAGTCAGTCCCCTCTCCCCCCCCTCGTTAAAGTGCTATTGCTGTCCTTGCTGCAACTGTCCTCTGCGTTGGTCGGTTGAAGTGTTGCAAAGTGTTGCAGAGGTAGGGACGGCTCTAGCTCTTTCAGCTCAGCTTATCCATGCTTTCGCGAGACTGACTGCTTAGCAACAGCCGGCCGTCATTGCGCTGGTACACGTGGTGTCGCATAGCAAGCATTCCAAGTCTTGCCCAAGCGCAGGCAGCGCTACAAAAATTGCGAAGTGTTGATACTGACTAAAAGTTACGAAGTGGCCAACGTTGCGATATAACGCAAATTGCGAAAGCAAGGGAACGAAACACAGTGCCGCCTCCCCCATCTCCTCATGTATTTGGTTGCCTGGTAAAATATTTCGATGTTTTGTCGGAAAAAAAAGACGAAACAAAAAACAAATAGCGACAATCATTGCGAAATCACCAAAATAACGAAATCACCAAATGTTTTGAGATTGCAAGCACGGCGCCGCCTCCTCCTCGTCGTCACCCTTTCCATCGCCCATGTTCTCTCTTTTGTTTCGGTTCTTGTTTCGGTCAGAGGGCTGGTGGAGCCTGGTGAACTGGGACTACGCCAGCGAGGAATACGAGCGAGTGATGAAGAAGTATGGCAATTAAACTGCCAAATATCCCTTGGTCGGATCCTTCATTGGATATTTGGTTGATTTGATACGGTCCTGACATCACACGTGGCGCGAGGAAGGCGGTTGGGGCACCTTATTTTGTCACTCATGGCACGAGGGAGCACGGGCAGTGGTTGGGGTACATTCTTCTTGTCACACACGGCACGAGGGGTACCTTCTTGTGTCACAGATGTTCCGAGGTTGGTACCTGCTTATGTCACACACGGCGCGACGGCGGTTGGGCTACCTTGCTCTGTCTCCGCCTTGAGCGGAGAGCGTTAATCAGTGTCGTTGATCAATATCGTTGATCATTATCAGGCTCCTCGCCGTATTGGCTAATGCTGGCGCACAAAAGAAAACAAGAAGACGACGTGGTCCGTAGTGGTAGTTGGCCTATTGCTAGAAGTGTTCTGGGTCTCTCTCGAACGAACGTCGATTAGCTTTTTTTGACTCGGACAGCCATATGCAAGATTAAGTCGAAACTTAGATTGTAGATCAAATTGACCACATATGGCCTCAAATCACTTGGAGAAAATATTATCACAGATATCAAATTGAAAATCATTGCCGAAATCGAAATGACAATCAAATTGAGCGTCAAAACTGAGTCTCCAGTATCCATTATATATGGCTGCTGACCTTATGTGGCTGTTGACGACTGACTGTAAACCGCCCTCTCTGTTTGTCCCTTTCGTTGAGCGGCAGTATCATAGTGTTTGAACTCAATTTAGTGTTGGTAGTAGTGGTGGTGGTGTTGGGCTGAGAATAAAGACGAAAGGTGTTGAAGATAGATGGAAGACCTAATGTTGAGCGGTGTCAGTTTTGCAATCAGTTTGTGTTTGCTAGTGGTGGTGGCGGTGGTGGTGGTGATGTCGAGCGAAGACTAGAATATGGACATGACGTATGATGATGACCATGAATAAGCGTGTTCTCGGGCCTCGTGTTAGGTGCCTTATGAAGCACGCCGGGATATGCCGCCGGAGTTTATAGTACACACAGAGGGGGAGGGGGGGGGGGGGTATGAACGAGAAGGGACAGCGACAACTTGATTGGCTGTTTTTTGTTGAGTTGAGTTTGAATTGGCTGACGCCGACTTCATCTGTTTTTTTCAGGCAGTTGGGTTTTGACTGGCTTACGCCTTACTTGACCTGTTTGTTGCTGCTGCTGTTGTTGTTGTTGTCGGCTTTTGATGGGTTTTGTTTGTTTGGGTGCTGTTTTGTAGCGGACTGAGATAATACTTGAGTATTGTATTGGGGGTTACTGCATTGCTGCGATCATGTTTATGGATTGAGGCATGGATGGGTCACCTCGGTTCCAGTTCTAGCGTGGCACGCTTGTTGTACGGTGGTGGTCCCTCTATGATGCCGGTTGAGTCGTGCCGGTTTGCCCGCTATAGTGCGTGTGAAATCGCTAGGCATATATAGGAACAACCAGTAGTGGCAGTATTCGGTATCCGGAGTAGTGCCGGTTGCCCGTATAGTGCCTATTAAGAACTGGCCCGTACTAGCACTACAGAGGAACCACTACTACTGTATTGTGTAGCAACGCCATTCCGAGAACGAGAAGAGCGACTGTATTCTTACATTTGACGCTAAACTGCATACCTTGTCTTGTACATGGTGTTTTGTTTGTCCCTTTCGTACTCCATTTTTGACGGCGACCACGGCAGCATGAGCAGTAGTAGTATAAGTAGACATCGATGGTGGTGTGGTTTGGTCGGGGCGTACGGGGGGAGCGGGCAGTTATAATTAGGCTGTGGAGGGTGGTTGCTGTGGTGGGTGTCTTTTTTGTTGGTTGATTGATTGATTGCATATCGTGGGGTGGACATGGTTACTGAATATGAAATGTTGAAATAGGGTTGCTTTTTCCTTCGAGGTATAATCGGTACGATCTCTTGAATGGCACTGACGTGGTGTGAACATTATTCGAGCATAGTGTCTTGAATTGAATACCGTTCGTTTTGTGCACGATCATGATTGCACCGCCGTGCCGTGATTTGTTTTGGCCCTGGTTGGAGAATAATCAATTAATGCATCTTGAATATCATTTGAATCGAGTGAGATCTCCTGGGACTAAAAAAAAAAGTGCGGAAAAAATCGGAACAACACCTGCTGCTCTTTCCTGCTGCTTCTCTATGCCACCGTCACCATAATGGAACAACTACTGCTGCTTCGTTATGTGGCCGTCGTCGGTCATGTCGTTCGTGTCCAACACATTTGTTGAGGGGTAGTGACACACCTTGATAGTGAATATTTTCGGGGAGGTTTGGCCGTGGCGCCTTAAGTCGACCACTACCGAACCCCAGCCTTGACCCCACCCTTAACCTCACGCCATCATATGGGGTGGAGGAACTACTGTGCAGTTTTTTTGCGGCATCAATCAAGCAAACGGCGGCGGCATCGTTACTTTTGGTTATTATATCCTTAGTCGGTGAAGTCTTGTTGCCAACGGCTGCTATAGAAACCGGGGCGCGGTCGCCACGCATCGCACTTGAGGGTATAAACATAGTAATGATGCGGGAAGATGGGTATGGACTAATAGGCTATTCCTACATGAAACCCGTCAGTGTTTCCACCACCGTAAGTGGCTTTATACTTTTAGCTCTGTTAGGGCTGCCAACACGATCCTCACACTATTGTCTTCAGCTGCTTTGTGCCCCCAAAACGTTACTACTATTAACTGGTACCCTGGTATTGTGAATTAATTTCAAAAGACATTAGTCAGGGAAATGAAGAAATGAACTGTTTTTTTTATCCCTACGAATCGTAGAGGGCTTACCCATTGCACAATCAGCCTTGGGGTAGTGGGTCAGCAGCAGGTAGTAGATAAATGTGTGATGAAGATATTATATCATCACGGCTCCATGCCGAGGCGCAACGTGGAGAGAAGAGACTCACTCGGTAGAAGAACAAGGAGGAGTGCCGACTAAACAGCCCTGGACATATTCCGTCATCCCGGTATCCCGCTACCATGTAGCCAACCTATCACTGAAAACCCTTACTATACGCAACCGTCGTCATATCCGTATCATATCCAAGCACGCAATCAACAGGAACTGATTAGGAACTGATTCCCTCAAGCAAGATCAAGTCTGCGCTGCGAGCTTTGTACGCTCTGCGACCAATTCTTCTCTGCTTCGCAATGAATGCTTGTTGTCCTTCGGGTTGTTTTTCGGGCGAGCTGGTGGTCTGGCGAATGGTGGCACTATCTACTAACCGCAACGTAGAAGCGCACTACGAATTATGCTCGCACTGTCAGACGCTTCTATTAATAGTGGCTCGTGGCATTCGAATGGGATTTTTGTTTCGAATACAAAAAAGTGTAACAATGTTTTACGTAACACACTACTGTACTATCACGCAATGTAATGGGTGGTCGAGCACTTTTTCCTTTGACATTCAACTGATGATGTCAGCATCAACAGCAACAATGAAATAACACCAACAACAAAGAAAACACGGTATCATACGATCACGCAGAAAATCCAGAATGTGGAGAACACAAGAAAAGCGTCTAGTTGGTGGGCAGCCGGTCGTACTCAGCAACGTGTCCGCTACTAATGCCAGTAGTGATTAGCATCACCTGCTTGATTTAACACAAGAACACGGAGCGCTCCGTTAACCCCGTCGACGCACTACTACTACTACTACTACTACTACTACTACTACAACTACAACTACTACTACTACTACTACTACTACTACTACTACTGCTGCTGCTGCTGATCTGTGCGAGCGCCGCGGGCCCACGAGTTTGTTGATTTTTGAACTCAATCAAGCCGTGCATTCTGCTTGCTGAACTTTACTCTACTCCTCCTACTACCAGTGTTAATATACACATCAATCCCATTCCGATACAAAAATAATAATAAATAACGATGGCGAAGAAGGGTCCGATGCATGGGAATCGCTGATGTGCGACCTTTGCCCAGCGTTAACACATGCGTCATGCACCCATCGTGTTGGTTCCCTGCTGTTGTCCCCCTTCTTGCAGTATATCACCACCACAAACAAATAAGCTCTCTAAAGGACAAATATACATGGTAAATCAGGCATCACTTTCATTTCTACGGATAGATAGTTGCTTGCTTGCTTGTTTGCTTGTTTCGCGTTCTACTCCACCTATTTCCGCTCGTAGTATAACACATTCCCACACCAGTACACACAACGATGTCGTACTGCCTCGTCCGGATACTGCACGGAATAAAACCGGAGGATTCCACTTCCAACCCCAACACCAAAGCATGCGGCATAGAGGTCGCGCACGTGATCCATATGTTTCCTATACGTCAGTCGCTCTTCTGTCGTAGGTGCTACTTCGGACGAGCAAAAAGGCGGGCGAAAGCGGAGCGCCTCACGTGGCTCGATCCTTTTTCAAAAATGACCATACCAAACTATCGGCGCGCCTGCGAAGCGCGGCGATGCATTCCTTTCTATGTACCCCACGACGCACGCGGAGGCGTGAGTTCACAACATGGTGTCCGACCCGAGAATCGGATTCTACAACATACCTCAGACCCACCTCGACGCCCCCGCACTGCAAACGCTCGGTAATATATGGATGGCAGACGCGCAGCTGCTTACCTAGCCGTTTCACAACCGAATCAGCACACTGGGCTTCGGCGCCGCCGACAGTTGTGTTACGTTGGACCACGCGCGCTCCAAGACATCGGTTTGGCTGTTGCCGCTCCCCTTCATCACCCCGCCCATCCTGGTCGTACTCCCGGTGTTGCGCCTCCTCTGACGATAGAAGATCAACCTGTCGCTCACTCGGACGCGCAGAAGAAAACATGAGGGGGCGCACACGACCCAACTCAGACCTCTCGGAGAGGGGTTCCAACCGGCCGCGCGTCCACCAGCGGTGATAACATGGCCAGGGATGAAGGGGTTGCCACGTAGCGAGCTGTCGCCCGAAATGATAATAATCGAGCTTGGAATTCAGGCGCTGCGGAATTGGCCAGGAGTAGCCAGGCAGCAGCAAACGGACACGTTCTGCGGCAGAATCATGCATGTTATCGGTAATGATGAAGGGGAACTGTCAAACTCGAAGGAGGAGGACGTCGCGAGGTACCACTTGACGATCGGAGTATGTTGTAGTGCGAGGTAGGGATTAGCGAAGTACTAGCAAACAGGATGTCGGTGCTGGCCGTCCCGCACGGTTTAAGAACTGACTAGCTCGCTTTGGTACACTGTCAACACGGCCACCCCGGCGAGCTACCACTCTAGCATGATCGCTTTCCTTGGCCGTGTACATGCGTGAATACTAGATAGGGAGTTCCTCTTGTCGTGTGGGCATTATACGCAGGCGGAGACCATGCAGTCAGTGCACAGCGATGCTACCAGCCAAGCTTTGAAACCCATGGGAGATGCTGGAGGTAGCCTTGCCGAATCCCCAACAAAATCAAAACAGGAGGCCTGTTGCTGGTGGTAAAAAATGCCTCAAAGTTTGCGTTGGAGTCCCTCTCTCTGTAAAAAGAGACGCAAGGTGTTACTCGTTTACTCTTAGACCTATATCTCACGGCTGGGGTGCCATCGTTCATTCGCGCGGGAGACAGAGGGGGCGTGACAGCGACGGTGATGAAGCATCTATCTCGTTGGCTGAAATTGCCGACAGAGTTCGATCCGGTTGACAACCCTAGAGGGTATAGAATAGTGTAGAGTGAGTAAGAGCGGTGAGTAAGAGCGTGGATACAGGATGTGCTATCGGATTTCTGATAGTCATGGCCCGCTCGATGTGATGAACATGTCGCCCCAGCGAGTGCGCCATGCCCGACCCATCGCTGCCATTAGCGGTGACCCCCCTTCCAGCTGATTTTCGGCCGCAGCCCAGCACCTCTTTCGGCGCTTAAATTCCGTGCGGTGGACAATACGACGGTCACCGGTAGCCTCAATAGCTTCGCCGAGAACCATAAACACTATACGACGGACGTCAAGCAGGCGCTGGAAAGTATTCGCGGAGATACTGCGGCCGTCGGCCGGCAACCGCAGCAACCGCATCGTGACGGGCGACCTCGTTTTGGCGCGTAAGAGAATAAGTCCCACCACCAGGGGATGGCATCGGCTCTTAGAAGGTGGTCAATATCGTTTTCTACGGCTTCGTTATCCGATGGAGGACCGCATCGTGACGGGCGACCTTGTTTTGGCGCGTGAGAGAATAAGTCCCACCACCAGGGGATGGCATCGGCCCTTAGAAGGTGGTCAATATCGTTTTCTACGGCTTCGTCATCCGATGGAGAACGAGTTCGCACCTCTCGCGTGATAGGTGGACGTGAAACTCCGCGGCATTCGACCGCAGCGGCGCCGATGTACGTACGTGACAGAAGGCGCGTTGTTAGCACAACCGGGCGACTAGATGGGAGCATCGCGGGAAGCATCTCGACGTTGTATGATCCAAGCGCAATACGCAGTCGGAAACGCTGGACAGCTTCCCGCATTGCAGTTAGACACACTCCACGCTCTGTGAAGTTATTATACGCCGAGCAGTGAGCTCGCCCCCCCCTTCCCCGCCGACGGGGTGCGAAGAACCCCCTGCCTGCAAGTGGACAAGAGGCGTTGGGAACGTTCCGATTATTGCGGAGGTGGTTAAGCTTAGAGCGCGGGGGGGTGGACAGGTTTACGACTTCAACTTACTGGCGAGCCCGTTTTCACGACAGCACCTGAGAAGAATAGTCGGCATCAGAGATTAAGAAATACTGGGTACGAGGGAAAGGCCAGCGCGCTGGGCGCGGCCGAGTTCCATCCCGTGTGTGTTTGGTTGTTTTGGTTTGAGGGCGAGGGTAAGGTCAGCGCGTCCGCATCGGCCGAGTAAAGCATCCTATGTTTGGGTTAACTTGGTATGGGGTTAAGGCCAGCATGTCGGGGCCATCGCGTCAGGTGCGGCCTATTTCTTTGTGTTGAGCTTGACTTGGTTTAAGGGCGAGGGCGAGACCAGCGCATCAGTCGCGGCCGAGGTTCAGTCGGTGTTATTGCTTGACTTGGTATGGGGGAGGGAGAGGTCGAGGCGAACGTGCGCGCTGATAGGAGGTTTTCCTCATAGGGAAAAAGCGGGCCGGGTCTTCTCCTCTCAGTCCTGGTCGACAGAAAATTCGTATTTGTTTCGCGGCGTTCGTGCGTGTGTGCTAGGGGTGCGAGTCTGCCCTGGAAACACTAGGTCAGATGTTCTCCCCGCAGTCTTGGTTGTTATAGAAAACGTCTTGAGTCCACTGCCTGGACTCTACGTGGTTGATCGTTCCCCAGTCAACAGCAGCTGGGGGGGATGTTATGGCGGTGTTAGTAATCAATGCAAGGGCTCCGCTCAGCGGGCGGCTGACGCCGCCCGCTACGCTCGCGCAACGAAAAACACGACTAAATATGAAGGAAGAAGAAGAAGAGGCCCATGCCTTGGTGCAACTAGCGATTTTTAAAGGCCAAGAGGTATTTGTGCAGAGCTAATAGCTCTGTGCTGTGCTGTGTCTGGTGTGCTTGTTGGCGATGCCACGTTCTGGTCGGCAGTATACCACATGTCATGTGTAATTTGCGAAAAACAAAAAAAAAGCACGACGAGAACCCAAAGGGGACAGTCAATTGAAGCAATCAGAAAGAACGCAAAAATACGAGTACAAACGTACATACCGGTACCTGGTACTTGGTACTTCGCATGATACTTGGTACTACTGCAGCACGGCATATAACCGCACAGCACCGCAAAGTACCGCACCGCACGGCAGGGCACGGCACCGCACGGCATCGCACGGCACCGCAAGGCGCTGCACAGCTGAGCTAGCGCCGCAGGGCGCTGCTGAGATTAACTGAGGTGAGCTGATGAGCCAAGCTGAGTTCAGCTGGGACCTGGTCGATACTACCTGCACGAAAAAGCAATCAAGTACGTGCAGCAAAGCGCGCAGTACGGCGCCGCACGGCTCAGCACCGCACAGTACCGTACGGCACGGCAAGGCACGGCACCGCACGAAACTGCACGGTGAGGTAGCGCTGCGGTGCGCTGCTGAGCGGAGCTGAACTGATTATGTGAGCCACGCTGAGCACAGCTGGGACCTGGTATGATGAAGCTTAGTGCAACTACAAAAAAAGGTGAAGAAAACAAAGAAAAACTGGACCGTTCCGCAAGTTATGAAAGGAGGCGGTGTCCAAGTGGGAGGTCCTGAGAGGCCAGGGATGCACCAACCGAGCCCTCTCAGAAAAAAGACAAAAATCAGTAGTCCTATCTGATGGACTCCGGTAGGGTTGCCAGCAGATGAGGGGCACACAGAAAGGGGGACAATAATTAACCTTCCCTGCATAAATGAGCCTCTCTGCACTCAAGCGACAGACCTCGAGCCACGTGAGGCACTCCGTTTTTTCCCGCCTTTTTTTCGTCGGAAGTATCAACCACGCAGAAAAACGACGGACTTACCATGTATTATATTTATTTTTCTGCCATGTCGTGCAATGAGCTTGTCGTCAATGTTAATGCATGTTTTGTTTTCCTTCGTCCGAGAGAGCTCGTCCGCCCGTCCATAGTAAACAATTGTTTGATTGTCGGTTGGGTTCTTTATTATTGCCCTTTCCTTGCAAGCGTAAAACCATCGACAGCAGCAACAACAGTGTCGTTTCGGCTCTCCAGCCAATATACATGCTCGCACTGATACAAGACCACGCAGCAGTAGTAGATACATTCACGCAAAGCTACAACATGTCAGCATGAAAGGGCAAATACAAGAAGGGGGAACCCCCGTGGAGTCTGACGTGAAGCGTTATCTCAAGCAAACCCTGATTCCTCGAGTACCATAGATAGATGGGTAGATAGTGGCAACAACCACATCAACCATCATAAAGCTCAACAACATTCAACCCTCACTCCGTGGACCAAGCCTACACCGTACGATCTAACATTTACGTTTATTACTATTTCTGTATGATACCTGGTACTGGTGTACTACCACCACCACCACGACCATCTATCTCATCATTGTAATCCTATATTACTTGTATGTGATAAAATACTACTCCGTACTACTGTACTGGTGCCCACACTGACGGAACGAGAAAAGCGAGACTAAGCGAGCAGGTAGGCGCAATAAGCACCACCGCCGGTCACGCTTGCTCCTCCCAGGATATGAAAACACATCATACATAATACATGTGCCCTTGACCGAGCGAGAGGGTATACCGCAGACCGCAGGGGGCGGGCAAGAAAAATAGCTCGGCCTTTCTTTCTGAACAGCCCAAGTCCACCCACCCCAAAAGCCTCTTTATACGCCCCTCCCGGACTCGTCCATACGTATGTACAGGCCCCTCTAAGTTTCACGCCGATCACTTAACTAACGGTTGGAAATATTTAAATCCCCACCAACCCACCCATCCACCCTTCTAAACTGTCATCCTCAACTGGGCGAAACAAGGAAGTGTAGTGACCCACACACACCTTCCCCCCCCCTCCCCCCCCGCTCCAGGGCAAAAAACGCCCGCTACAGCAGTGGTGCATGCTACATCCCAGACTGCCTTACATTTTATTGGGACAGCTCGATCTCCTGGGCGAGCGTTTTCGGCAATATGATACGCAGCAAAAATGCCAATATAGCAGGAGATAGGGGACGCAGGCAACGCGTCCCCTGTAGATACACGCCTGCCAAACACCCGTGTTCGACTCAACCCCCTCGTCAGCTGAGCTAACGTAGTAGAGCGTCCTACGCCTACATGTATGCGAGAGAAGCTTGATTCGGGTCGAACCCCATGCACCTCCCCTTACCATACCCCAAAATATCTATACATTATTTCACACGTGCCACAGGTTATGATTTAGGTAATCTACTCCTGTAGATCCTGCATTGGCCACTATCAAGCTACGGGAAGTTGTGCGAGAGCCGCATCATACAGATCCCAGCTGGCAAATATGTGCGCAAGAGCCGTGTCAAACAGATACCACCCAGCAAACAAAATCTAGGCATGGCAGATCATACAGATCAGGGATCTGGGGTCAGTTCAAACAAATCAGGCATCTATCTACCCCCCGAAAGACTTGACACATGAAACGGGGATCTGATTTTTCCGATGTGTGCAAAATTTCGAAATCGATGATCCCCCCCCCCCCTCCCCACCCCCCCCATGCTCTCCTCTATTAAAACTCAAAAGCACAAGTCAAGGCTAAAACAACGTACAAGTCTTCTCATTCCTTCATCAAAACTGCCCCTGCCCTCTCTTTTCACCTTTTCTCTCTGTCACACTTTTCCAGATTATGTGTCTCGTCGTCTCCCCTTGTCCCCCTCTCCCCGATGTTGAGGCCATTTCCCAATAACGCAGCAGCGCTTGGCAACTACGCCCGGCAACACCAAGCTAGATTGAAAGCCAAAACCAACGAGCAAACATTTGCAATACAGGAGACCGGTCGTTTGGGCACGTCAAGGCATATTGGGTTTCCACGGCCTGCGGCGCGGTATCGGCCAGGGGGAACAGTCTTTGATGCACTAGTTTTTAGTGTAGAGGACGGCCAGCCAAGGGGTCAAATCGGAGTAGACCAACGTGCTTGACAAGGGGGGAAGGGGGGGCATGCGGGCTCTCCCTCCTCCTCTACAACAACACCTAGAGCGAGCGGCTCTTCCTGCCCATTCTAAAAATTCTAGTAATAGAAATCGCTCTTGCGAGTGACTGCCTTTTATCTCTCGGGGGGGCAATTCCATCCCCGCCCCCCTCCCCCCTATACAAACACGCCAAGGGGGTCCCACTGCCGACCCTGCCAGCTTGCCTGCCTCATGACCCCGGACAAGCTTGCCTGCCCGAGAAAAATCAGCGACGCTTGCCCTGAAGCAAGAATCAGATGAGCTTTCCGGCCTGACGACATCAAACAAGAACGCTGCGCTTGCCTGACTACATCGGAGAGCGATACGGAAGGTCTCGTAAAAGTTGCATAATGTCTACACATTTCACGCGGCCTGGGCATGCTGGGTTTGCCGGTCTCCGTAGAGGTGCAGAAGGGTGTCGTGGTAGTGCTTGATGACCACGTGCCGCTTGGTGCTCATCTTCTGCGTCAGCATCTCGTTCTCTTTCGTGAACCCTTCGTCTAGAAGCTCGAAGCTTCGCGGGACCTGTTGCCAAAGGAGATGGCAAGGAGAATGGAAAAGGCTGTGAGAGGACAGAAACAGCACGACGAGCGACAGCCATAACTAGAGTCGCATGCATTTTATCAGTGGTATCAAAGAGCTGAATATATGTAGTAGTGTTCATCATATACGGCTTCCACTAACCCCCTCCCCCCTCCTTTGCTCCGTCTCCGAAAGGATAGTGTGGCCAACGGCCAAACGACTAACGCAAGCAACAGATGAGTGCGTACCCTGTCCCGGCATTGTACGGATGGCAGGGTTCATGGTCCTAAAATTAAGGCCAAGCATGAGAGTTGAAGAAGACAAGCAAAAACGCTAACCCTAACCCTATATAATACATATGTAATACATATGTAATATATGGAAGACACGTAAAAAGCCCCCCAATGTCGACGGTGTCTCCATTAGGAGTAGGAACGGTGCTCCGTCTCGAAAGGAACGCGTGGTCAACGGTCAAAAGACTAAGGCAAGCAGCAAAGGAATACGCCCCCCCCCCCTCCCAATCCCCTAAGCCCCGCTCCCTTCCCTTACCCCCCCTCACCACCACGCCTACCTCATACTTCTTGAAGCCGTCGAGCGAGATGGCTATTTCTCCCGATATCAAGTTCCTAACGCCCTCCAGAGATGCGAGATGTTCATGGGACATGCCGGGGGTAGCACCGGCCTTCGACTCCGCCCAGGAGCGCACGAGATCCCAGTCGGGGAATACAAGCGCCACGTTAAACGGCCGGTTGTCGCCGAACACCAGCGCCTGCTCAACAAAGTCCAGAGTACGATGACGATCACGGTGTGGTGGTCTCGTCAGACACAGGGGTCAGTGCGCGATGCAGCAGCCGGCAGACGGCTCGATGTCAGCACTTGCGATCGCTGCCCTGAAGTTCTACGGGGGCAGCTTAAACAAACGCGGATGGCCTCTCGAAGGCCATACACATGGTACCAGGTACGTGCTTGTACCACTCTGACGCAGCATCAAACCACATCAGCATCGCAGAAAACCAGGGCGTTTACATCGAAAATTTTCCAACTCGCCTTCCAATGCTTACTAACACCGCAATCGGCGTTACAGGCACTACATACACGCCCGTCCGCTAGCACCGGAACCCACTGCCAGCTACTCATGTCACATTCCCCAACTTCGCCGCGATGAACGTCTCACCTGCGTGATATAGGTTGAAGACGTCATCGCGGCCTCGATGGGTCCGGGCACGACATACTTCCCGTTTTCCAGCTTATACTGCTCCTTGATGCGGCCGGTAATGCGCAGGTACGTTCCGTCTTCCATACAGCCCAAGTCTCCGGTGCGGAAGTACCTAGATTTCCATGAAAAAAGGCCATTTGACGATAATTGTAGGGATTGCCATAAAAAATAGGCGTTGACGCGGAAAGGATGTGGGTTGTCATACGACAAAACACGCGTTTATGGGAAAAGGGTGTGGGTTTTCACAAAAAAAAGCCGTTAGCCGAAAAGGATCAGGGTTTCCATCAAAATCAAGCGTTTTGCAGAAAAGGGTGGGCTTCTCCATTGTCGCTAAGGCACAGAAGGTGAGCGCCACTTAGCCATTGGTGATTTCGACAAAAATATCTTGGGTAGGTTTATAGATATCATCCGCGCCTGTGCAAGATGTGGTGGAAAAGCCACCCCCGAAGATGTAAGGATAACAAGTGTGACCACCTTAAAACGCTACCAAAATGTGCGAAGACTAGACGAGAAAAGTCACCTTCGGCCGTCGAAGTCGAAGAAAACCTCAGCCGACGCCTCCGGCAGGTTGTTGTACCCCTGCATCACGTTGGGCCCGGTCACGCAGACCTCTCCCTCCTAAACGACAACAACAACGAGGGTGGAGGGTGGGGCATCGGTTCGACGTTACAAACAAACAGCAAGCATACAAACAAATAACTTTCTAAACAAACGACTAAGCAAAGTAAAGCCACGGCAATATTAAAAAAAGCAACGTAAAAGACACCACAAAAAACAACCAAACAACCAATCAACTAGCTAGCGAACCACCCCAACAAAAGGGAAAAAACAAAAACAAACAAACCAAACACAAACACAAACCGACCTAAAGCACCCTAACAAAAACCAATAGACCAAACTACCAGTTGACCCTACGAAATAATCAAACACAGCAAACGCTATGCCATACATGGTATATCGATCCCGTCTTACCGCTCCCTCAGGCATCTCCTCGTCCCCCATGAAAATCTTGATCTGTACGTCCTCCAAGCATCGTCCAGTCGTTCCTAATCTCCGGAACTTCTGCTCAAACGGTGCGAACGAGAGCCCGCGGGAAAAAAATCAGTCTCGCGATCTCAGCAAGACTACTGCAGTCTCAAGAGGTTCTCAAGAGCGAATCCTTCCCCATAAATTGGATTACTATTACTATTAATAAGAGCATGCATTGTCAATCCCCCTCCCACAAAATCGCTCAAACTGGAATTCCAAACAAAACAATGTAGGAGGCGCGGGTGCCCTTATAGTATATGCATGGCCGTACTCTTAAGGCCTTATGACCCTCAGATATGGGAGAAGGGAGAGGGGTGTAATCATCATGTATCATGCATGGCCGTAGTCCGTACGACCATAGGCGCTTGCACCCGCCACAAAGCCGAGGGGGGGGCGGTCACCATCGCGTCAACGCCGCAGGCCTACAGCGGGCGTTGCGCGGACCCATTGCCCAGTGTGTCAACTCTATCGATAGCAACTGAAACTACCAGTGGAGTGCCGTAAACGTTTGGGCAAGCCCGCGGCAAGCAATAACACAGGAAAATAAAGCAGAGGAGGTTCTGTTTTTTTACTAAAATACCAAGGCGTGAAAAGCTACCAGCACCTTTGCACTTAATTGTCTGCTCAACTGACCTGCTCGGGTGTGTTGACCGTAACAAGCGGCGAGGTCTCGGTGAGGCCGTAGCCTTCGAGTATTTTTATGTTGATGTTCTCGAAGAAGTTGAGCACTTCCATCGAGGTTGCCGCTCCTCCGACGAAGGAGACCTTCAGGTTACCTCCGAACCTCTCCCGGATCGCACTTAGCACCGCCTGTCACACATCATTTGGTTCGGTTTGATTCGATATCGTTGGCTTGGTTCGGCACCAGCCAGTTGGACAACATTCGGTCCGGTTCGACAACATTCGGTTCGGTTCGACAACATTCGGTTCGGTTCGAGAGCATTCGGTTCGGTTCGACATTATTCGGTTCGGTTGGATACCATTCGGTTTGACATCGTTAGGATCGATACCATGCGGTTCGAGCACTTGGTTCTTCATCGTTCGATTCGGCATCGTTCCGTACGATGCCATACCGTCAGCCTCCACTCAGTTTGGTTGGATTGAATATTCGGTTGGACATCATTCGGTTCGACACAGTCGGTTCGAAATCCTTCGGTTCGACGCATTCGGTTCAGAATCGTTCAGTCCGACGTACGCGCACAGGCAAGCCAAACATGACATTTCAGGGTTTCCCACCTTGTCTAGGAGGCGGTACTGTAGCTCTAGAGCGGGCCCCACGAGCTTCCCCTCCTCGACTAGCTTCCTGCGCCGGTGGGCTATCTGTAGCGACCTCTTGAAGAGGAACTGCTTCGTGGTGGTGCTATCGGCTACCTGTAAGAGTACACCATGCAGGCCAGGCAACGACAAACCCAACCCAACCCAGACAAAGCAGCAGCCTTAGTAGAGACACAGCAAGGTCGCCCGTGATACTGTTAGCGTTTGTGTTAGCGGTGGCAATCGTGGTCGAAATTTGTACCTGGTTTTATACATACGGCGTTTTTACAGGGCGCGGAAATAAAAAAAAAAATAAAGAAAGTTATCGAAATCGATATCCACAAAAAACGCATACGTAGCGAACGAAGTCGTCGAAATCGAATGCAACCATATAATAAATGTGTAATACGAACGGAAAAAAAAAAAAAAATTGACACAAAAAAGCGAAAATTACGAAAGAAACATTGGTCGAAATAGACGCAACAAACGTCGAACGAGACAAATAATTGAAATCGAAATCCATCAAAAACGTGCAACGAACGGAACGATCGAAATCGAAATTGGTGCCTCTGGTGATGTCCGTACCTTGGCGTGAATGGCGTCGCAGACCCTCTTGAAGAGCTGCGGGACAGCGTAAAGCAAGGTCGGTTTGACCTCGGCCAGCTCATCCAGCAGGGTTGTCACGCCTCGAGAGATGCCCATCGAAGCCCCGTGCGCCATGAGAGCGTGAAGCTCCGCCGTTTGACCGTAGCCTGCCAGTCGATCAAGCATCAAACAAGGTAGCAAATCGCCACGCAGAGGTGCGAAAAATCATTGCTAAGGAAACCTAATCGTTGCGGTCTATCGGGGCAGTGTTGAGGTACACGGATCGTGACGTAGGGCAACAGTTGAAACAAGTGGAGCGCTGACATAGAGGGGGGACGGTTCAGGTAACAGACTTGAGGAGATAGAAGGACCGTAGAGACAGGCGAGATATATGTCAAGAGCGGGGGAAACAGGCCACTAACGGAAACATTAGACTACACCCCCACGTCGTCCGTGAAACCACTTTTATTCAACATACACCCCGAAAATCAGCCCCGAACCTTCAGGCATTTACATGGAGAGGGTGGTCCTCTTTTTGCATGTATCCAAGAGGGACAAAAACGCCGTCCAAGGATGCGAGGGGACGTGGGGCACACCAAGAGGTGAGCCATGACGCCGCAAAAATGAGACGATTCTAACAACTCACAGTGAACAGAGCCCAAAACGCCACCAATTAGGGGACTTCTCTTGACAACGCCCAGCCCAGTGAGCGGGGCCCATAACGGCACGAAAAGGGGACCACTCTGACAACTGAAAGTGAGCAAGATCCATAACGCCACAAAACTAGGAAACCGATGTTATTCGTGCCACTCTATGATAAAAAGTTACACAAAAAACTCACAGTGAGCCCACGGCAGGAAGCTGAGGGAGCGGTCGTGGCAGGACACGAGATCGTCTGGCAAGATAGCCCTGAGGCCGACGATGTTGGAGATTATGTTTCCGTGCGAAAGCATCACGCCCTTCGGCTTCCCTGTCGTGCCCGATGTGTAGATCAAAGTGGCCAGCTCTTCGGGGTGTGGGAGGTAGGCCGGGACTCTTTTGCCTGCGATGCACCAACGCCGCGGAAGGGTGGCGGTGGCGGTGGGCAGAGGGTGGGAGGAGTATGCTTGGACACAGGCATTTCGTTGGGCATTTTGGTTGGACAAATGGTTGACACGAGTACAAAACGATGCAGCAATAGCATGGCCCCTTTTATCCGCACTGCCTCACCGATGGTGGGATGTACTTCGCAAAAAATAAAATCTTCTTCAGCCGGGAGATCGAGGCTTTTGTCGAGACTCATCTTTGCAAGCTGTGTGTGATACTCCAACCGCGTCAGTTGCATCAATCACATCAGCCGCATCAATCGCATCAGCCGCATCAATGGTATATTGTAGCAATATGAGGGTCAAGCTATTCCGCGGAGCACTACACGTCTACGGGCTGGGCTCGTGATGGGCTCGTGTACGACGAGCCGAGCTCCAGGACATGAAGCACCTCTCTCTGCCCTTCCCTGCTCACCTTTGTTAGCGTTGAGGAGGCTTTTGAAGGACCCCGGCTTACCCTCCGGCTCCTCGAAGCAGAAAACGTGTTGGACGTTGCCTTGCACTCCGGCAAAGTGGTAGGTTTCGCGGTAAACCTCCTTCGTCGCAACGAACAAACACTTCGCGCCGGAGTCCTGGAGGATGTAACGCCAGTCTTCCGGCCGCTGTGGCAAGTAGAACCGTGTACAAGGCGGGAGGGGGAGGGGGCGGGGTGGGTGGGAGTGAGCGGGAGGAGGAGGAGGAGGGGGGGGGGGGTTGACTACTGCTGTACTACTGCTGTAGTGTACTGCTTATTGTGTACTGTTACCAGGTATACAGGTATGAAAACGAGTACCCAGTACCCTGTGCTCGTCTGTGTGCTCGTAAGGTAATAACTGCTGTAGAATCTGGGTCGAGCGGAGGTCGTGGTGAAAGTACAGCAGTATTATATTTCTACTATATATTTCTATTTGAAGTTCACTCACCTGCACTTACTAGTATGTAATAGACCATCAGTCACACTACCAGTAAAGGTATAACAATAGGTACCACGTATAGACTACAAGTACATCTGTAAAAACTCCCGTTCTGTTCGATCGGGCAGCAGTCGTAGACAGCAGCAGTAATAGTGTCCAAGATACAAGAAAAAACGAACCACTTGAAGGCGCATAATATACACGCAGAGTATGGCATCAGTGTGTCACCAGCAGCATACGAACTACACGTGCCTCGCCTCACTTCAACACGAAGCTGTTTACAAAACCGGGTCAGTCTGCACACAGCACGCATCGGGCATCGGGTATCGAACACTTATGAATGCATGTTGAAAGTTGAATGCCGGAGTAACACGAGACGAAAACGAGTAACGAGTGCTGTTTCATCATGGGTGTTGTTTATTTTTTAGCCCCAGTACGGGTTATGATTTCGATAATCGTGGCACTCCCAACTCTACTACTGGTCCACCGGGAGTCGTCTAATCGTAAACGACGACCAAAAACAGCATCAACCTCCAAAATATGCAGCGTGCATCAATAAAATAATGTTTCACGCGGAAATTTCGAGAAATATAACATCTTGCGGGCCTGGCATTTTGTATCGCCCAATAGCAGCATACCTGGTCCCCGGTAGCACAAAAAAACAACACAGCATAACAGAAACAAGCGTGACTATGTACGAGTACGTCGTACACAATGGCACAAGACATTTCCCCCCTTTCTGTGATCGATCTGTGTGCACGTTGCTGATTACGGCGGTACCTACCTATCGATCATCGATCGGCGTTATCG
Source organism: Undaria pinnatifida (assembly GCA_012845835.1). Classification (NCBI taxonomy): domain Eukaryota; class Phaeophyceae; order Laminariales; family Alariaceae; genus Undaria; species Undaria pinnatifida. The sequence continues at coordinate 20,669,552 of JABAKD010000009.1, forward strand.
GTTACACAACGAGCGAAGTTACCCCAGGTACCTGGTATGGCGCAAGTTGAAGGTAGACAAAAATCCGACAGTCCTGAATGTAGCTGGCACCATGATAGGATTCCGACAAAACATGAGCGTAAGGGTTGGAATACTAGAGAGTCGCTAGTCGGGTCTCTCCACTGCTCGTCGATCCGCACGCTTCGGCCAACGGACAGGCTGCATCTCAGCAGCGAGCAGCGCCGATCTCCTCGGGCGCGAGAACGTGCCTTCTTGTCGTTGAACCCGCAAGAACATTGCAGGAAACTTCGAAACCTTCCCAAACTCGTACATTGTATTGTAGCGAGAAGCACCACGAAAAAAAAAGCGTTCGCAATCTAACTTTTTTAGTCGGCTCTCGGTTGAATTGCTCTCTCTCAAGATAAAACGTAACCACGTGGGGCACCCACCTGCTCCTCGTACATAGGGACGAACACAGCCCCCAAGGAGTACGTAGCGTAGGCGCACACCGCCCATTCCTCCCTGTTGTTGCTGACGATGCCCACCTTGTCCCCGCGGGTGATCCCTAGCCCGTCTAGCGCCGCTCGGCACTCATCGACCCGCTTTCCAAAATCCTTGTACGTCATCCACCTGAACGGAGCGGAGTCCTTGCCTCCCAGCTTGGTGCCGAAGAGAGGCCGGTTGCCGAAGCTCTGGCGCGTGACGAGGTGCATGTCGACAAGGGTATCGTAGTCCATGTAGTGGGGGGTGGCATGGACAGGGCGGGAATCAGCTGGCTTTGAACCAAATTGCCTCAACGGCATCGTAGCATGGGATCCATGTCGAGACGCTGCCGGAGGACATGGCTCGATCCACCCCGGCGCGGACGAGAGGCCCACCACGGAGGGGGCCGATAATCGAGTCGAGAGGTGGCCAGCTCTAGCACGGGAGATCGACGATCTTCCCAGTCTCAGGGCGGCTGTCGTTTGCATCGTATCCACTACCACCAGCAGAGAGCGTCCCGAGTTCCGAGCGTAGTTGCCTTGGCGAAGTTGAGCGTAATTGAAGTTGAACAAGCTGGGCGGAGAGAAAGTGAGTTTGAAAAAACTGCCCCGATCTGGAGAGAGAAAAGCCTGTGGGAGAAGATAAAATCAGGCGAACAGAGTGGGCTCCAGTACCCTAGTCGTGGGTTGATTCGAAAGGGGTTGTGTGGTGTGCCTCGAGGTGTCGAGGTGGAGTGCTGTTTGTGAAGCGAGGAAGTGCGATGGTCGAATGACGACGCTAAAAATCAAAATCAAATTTGAGGGTTTCACTGGGAGCTTGAGGCGTTTTTGTAACTGCCACATAAAAAACTGAATTTTAAAAAATTGATAAAAATCATGGATTCATCAAACCGTGTCAAATTATTGTGCAACTGCAAATTACATTTGATTACGAGTAGAACCGCGAACTCATCATCTCAACGAGTGGAAGGATCTTAACGGCATGCTATACCCAGCGCCAGTACAGAAGCACTACAACACCCAGCATAACGAACCCAAGCACCAGGTCTGAACTGAACATCTGCCGACGACCTGCTATACATGCATATTCCAGCAGTGTGGAGTTTGGTGTAGCTCGGCATAGCCTACGAGCACGAGTCGCGAGTCTTACATCAAGAAGAGCTCAAAATCGTACATACCAGGTACAGCAGTAGTAGGTGGCCCTATATAGTGCGGGTATGTGTCACGAAAATTTACCCGCACTATACCGGGCACCCGCACTATATAAAAACCGGCCACTATAGAGGGGTCTATATTGTGCAAAACGATTTCACCCGCACAATATCGGACACACGCACTATATGACCCGCACTATATAGGGCCACCTCTACTGTAGTACTGTAGTACTCATTCTGGTATTGAATTTCGCCATTATTAGCAGCGTCACAGCAGCCGTCACAGGCTTTACCGCGTGTGGGCAAAATAGTCGGCGTCCCCGACCTAGTAGTCAGCTTAATCTCGTCCCTACCAGCGTCGAGGCCGTGGGTTCAAGTCTCACTACGAGTGCATGCTCGTGCTCGCGGGGACTTTTTCCGTAATAATGCGTGAAAATTGACGAGCGAAAAGCGCGGGAGCATGTTACGAGTCAACAAAATTGGAGGAAAATCGACGAGACTCGAGCAGAGCAAGTACAATTAATTGTATACCTGGTAGACTATAAAGCGCCATGTTGCGTTCTCTCTCTCCAGTGCCATTGATGATGCACTTGATACCCTCTATGAGCACCGCAGACAGAGACCTTAGCATTGAAATAACGCGGCGTCTTCAGAGGGCCTGGGCGTGCTTCCAGCGGTACAAGATGGAAATCTATGATCGCCCGGGTGTGCGCTTACGGTTGAAGGTGCGGTTGCTGAAAGCTGAGGTGGTCGAGACAATGCTTTACGGTTGCATGACGTGGAGCCCGAAGAAGCCTGACTATGACAGGCTACGACGGGTTCACCGCTCCATGCTCCTCCGATGCCTTGGATGGCGGAAACAGAAGCGCGACGACCACACCCTATCGTACGCCGACGCGCTTGCCAAGACAGCTTCCGAGAGCATAGAGGCGATAGTGCGCAAACGGAGGATATTGTTTGCGGGATTCGTAGCACGTGTGGGGGAGGAGCGTCTGCCACAGAGGAGGGTGATATTTGGGGAGTTTGTTGGGGGTAAGGACTTCTCAGGGGGGCAAGAGAAAGACTGGATGGATTATCTGAAGGAGGAGCATATATAATATGTCGGTCTTTGAAATGAAATTCGAAGGATGGCGAAAGGCTGCTCAGAAGACTCGCAGATGGTTTCGGCGAGTAGAGGAGGGAGACGAGTTGTTTATGCGGAATTGGCGTGAAACGGAGAGACGCAAAGCTGCAGAGCGACGCGCAAAGGCTGCGGCAGTGCCATCCACCGTCGGCATCTCTAAGCGGCCGGGTGGAGCGGGAAGGGGGAGGGGGGGAGGGGGGAGGGGGAGAGGGGGGAGGGGGGAAGGGGGGAGGGGGGAAGGGGGGGGGGAGGGAGGGGGGGCGTCATGCCCAAGAGACTGAAGTCTGGGTTTGGCCATCATCGTATTGAAAGTTGTGGCCCTTCTAATGGCCGTCACAAGATAGCATAAGACCGCCCTGACTTATTCGCCATGTTGCGTTCTCTCCCCAGCGCCATTGATGATGCACTTGATACCCTCTATGAGCCCAAATGTCGTCTATAGCCAGTTCCTAGTATGACACTTTTCTTATTTTTTTCTTCTCTTTTCCTTTCCTTGCTTCCTCTTCTTGTCTTTGTCTCTCTTTTCTTTTCTTGCCTTTTTCTTTTCTCTTTCCTTTCCTTTTTCGCTTTTTCCCGCTTTTTTCTCTTTTCTTTCCTTTCCTTTATCTTCTTTTAATTTCTTTGTTTCTTTTTTCCATTTGACTTGCGTCTGTCGTGCGTATGCGTAGTGATAGGTACTACGTGTAATATATGCGTGGTAGTCTTTCTTGGGTGGCAAGCGGGATAGTCGGTTTCTCCAGGCGCAAGTAGTGAGACGTATGCACCAGTATGGACCTGGCACATCGTAGGCTGACTCCCGATTTCACTTTTATATGTTTCTGGTGGAGGCATGAATTGCGCCAGCTGTGATATATGCGTGTACCACCTTTGGTTTGTTTGTGTTTTTCCCTGGGGTATTCCTCCGCTCCAGAGTGACTGGAGCCTGTCCTGTGACCACGGACTTGATTACGCGAGTTAATGTGAGAACAACAGCAACAACAACAACGACAACAACAACAATAAAAAATCTGAAACGTGTGAATGCCGACCCTTAGTCTACACTGTATAAGCGATGAAAATGAAGGCAAGTACCGGGGGGGAAGAATGGAAGACATCTGTAAACACAGCTTGTCCAGAAGGTCGCTGAGGATAAACGGCCACAGCAGTTACTAGTATTAATAGTAGTAGCAGTAGTAGTAGTAGTAGTAGAGTAGTAGTAGTAGTAGTGGTAGTAGTACCGAGATACGTTCGATCGTGTTTGTCGTTGAATACCGTGTGTGGTTTCACCACGCTGCACGATCATGGCAAGACAAGGACTTCAGCCGTAGCGACAAACCTCTCGCCTGGCATCTACGAGGACGGTCGAAGAAAGAGACAAGGGAGGCATATTGGGAGAATCGCAGGACGAGAACACAACCAACAGTGGGGGCTCGCTGTTAAGAAAGGGCGGTTTGGTGTCCGGTGTTAAGGTATTGGTGGGGCGTATTGGTCCGTTTGACCACTTGCAAAAGGTCAACCAATAGCTTACCCAAACTAAGCCTTAATTAAAACATTCTTCCCCCCTGAAACGGCGGGATAGCAGGTCGGCCAGATGTACGGGCGGACCTGTCAATTATCCAAGCGCTTTCATTTCCTGGGGATTCCGGGGAGAGTGTTTTTCAAGTTCGACATGGGGAAAGTCTGAAAAATTTCATTGTGGTGGATGTGGGATTTGAACCCACGACCCAAAAAACCCATGGTTTGTCGACGACGCCATTTGGTAAGGTATTAGTGGGGTACAATTGCGGAGATCCATTGTTAGCAGGATGAATTATCAAACAGAAAAGGGAGCGAAAAAGCACTCGGCTTTGTGCAAAAGCGCTTGCTACAGTTTATTTTGTTGGCTGGTCTTGCCGAGTATACAGAGCCTCGATCGAACACAGTTGTAGCGCAGGAGACCACACCTGTAAAGTGGCGATGCTTCCCGTTTTTTGTGAAATTTCATCCTGTTAACAGTGCATCTCCGTAATAGTCCGTTTAGCCACTTGCAAAAGGTTAACCAATAGCTTACTACCCAAACTAAGCCTTCTAACACCAGCCTCGAAGCCCTATTTCCGGTGCCCTCACGAGCTACCTTCCTACTAAAATGACGTTATTTTAAAAATTATTTTTGTCGGCTCTAAAAAAAATGTCAACTCTTTTTTTTGGCAGCATAATACCTTGTTTCTTAGTATGTCCCACGCTCCAGAGAGCGACCTCTCATTTCTTATACCGGGTGGCGTTGACCGTTGCAGTTTTTCAAATATTACTGTTTCCTATCTTTTCGCGCAGTTCGAGCTGTCTCACACTCAAATACTAATTGTTTTCTTAACAGAATAATAATATAATAAGTAAGTTTCTTAAATGCGGGCCGCCACCGTACCCTCTCCGGACCTGGATCAAGTAGTACTACTGCTTGCCGTATATAATTCGGTTAGGAAATACAATAGCCATGCACGCACTTTTTACGCACGGCGATGGGCGAGGGAAGGTTAGAACTGCCATGTGCAGAACTATAGGTACGTCTACCTGGTAAGTCTAACTCCAAGTAATTTGTCCCCGAACGAGGGTGCAGTCCTGTCCAAACTGAAACTGTAACGGGTGTGAGGGGAGGTTAGAACTGCATTTATTTGCAGAAACACAGATATGCCTATTATTATCAAGTCTAATTCCAAGCAAGTTATCCCCGAACCGAGCGCGGGTGCAGTCGAAACGGGAATAAACCCTCGCGTGGAAAGCCGTGACATTTATACCAAGTAATAATAGTGGTTAAACTCGGTATGTCTTGTCATATCGCCCGGTGCTCGGTCGCTCATTTTGGTCAAGCTGTGCTTGCCATCCAAAAAAAAGCGTGCATCTCGAGTTTACAACGTACCAAAGCCAACAATGGAAAGTGACACAGCTGTGCAGTTGAACCAGAGGTCCTTTGCTCACGTCCAACCACTACTCGTGCGCACGAGTGGACCTACGAAAGCTTTGGGACGTACGACACACTTATTTATAGCTTGGTCGCAGCTACCTCGTACCCGAAACACGACACAGACCAGAGAGCTAAAATACACTCGAGTTTCTGTTTCGGCACAAAACTTGCTGGATCCGCGCCCCACCACGCGCTCGTACTTGTTACTAGTAGAAAGAGAAACTAAATAATAACCCTCGGTTAACGTACTCCGGGGCTCGTATCCATGGTCTACTCGTAGTATTGCTTACTCAACTGCCCCATGCATATACTACTCCACCTCTTGATGCGCAGGACCAACATGCCTCCGCAGATAAAAGACAGTGGAATCTCAAGAGAGACCATGGAGTTCCCGCATAACCCGCAAAAACACAAAATACCCGCTGATACCTGAAAAAAGAGAACCACACGCAAGACAACAGTGTTACAGCCGAAATGATCCCCCTAAACAACGAATGGGAACCGCCAAAGCAGTTAATAATGCTGCCCGAAAAAATCCACGACAACGCTTTTCCCGTTTCGGTTGTGTGCCTCCTGCAGGAATCACCAGCAACTACACATGCATGTATGGATGTCTGAATCCAGAGCGTGATCGAAGCGCGCTCCAGCCCATCCCAAACGCCACAAAAGCGCGAAGTTCATGACCCGTCATAAAAAAAAGCACGAACCTCATGACTTGTCACTGAAAAAGGTGCGAAGCTCATTGATCTATCACCAACCTTGAGGGCTACAGTTAAAATAGAGGTCTACCCTCTGAAGCGCTTGATTCGCGGAGAAAAGCCGCCCCCCCCCCCCCCAACCACGCACAAATCCCATGCCCTGCCCTCTGCCGTAGTCGTCCTGTAACTCCCTCGCGAAAAAATTGACTCTATATCCAGGGGGTGTCACCCCCGTCACAGCCTACGTATCAGTAGGAAACCCGCAAGGATAATCCCAGATCCCAGAAGATGGAGGACGCCCTCCGACGCCACACTGTTTTCTGAAGAGGTTATTCCAGCCCGCTCCCCTTGGTAACTGGCGAAAAGGCGTAGTATGAACAATACTGTGGTGCATGGAGGCAACGTGCATCAAGAAAAATACCACTGCCCCTACTTACTACTGTAGCTAGGCGAGGTGTCTGTCTGCATCCGATGCTCGCAAGGGCGCTTCGCACCCATTAACTCGGCGGCGGCGGAGGCGGCGGGGGCGGCGGCGGAGGTGGCTTCGCCTGCCCGCCAACTGAAGAAAACGGCCGGAAGATAGGCGGTGGAGGGAAGGGGGAGGGGGGGGGAGTTCTCATTTCATGCAGAGCCGTAGTCTTGAGACCATAGATCGGATTTGGGTCCGTTCGTCCATTTACGCAAGCGACGCATTTGTCTCAAAAGACATATTGTAAACATAAACTTCGACATGATGCCTTACGAGAGAACGCCTTTCAGCAACTGTGAAAACGTTCAAGGAGTGTTACGCCATGCCGGAGGGTTTCCAATATACACGACAACCTAATGAAACACCCAACCAGTGTTCCGACAATGGCCGTGCGTGTACACTATTAAATACCTGGTACACGTGAAGTGCACAGGCGATGCGGTCATTCTTACGGTTAGCCAACAGCATAAAAAACTATTAGGCAACTGTGCGTTTTCATGTAGCCACCTTGCGGTACTGGCGGGGGCGGAGGAGGAGGCGGTGGTTGCTGAGACGTCGAGCGCGGTGGGCCCGATGACATCGGAGGCGGTGGGGGTGGAGGCGGCGGTTGAGACGATGACCGAGGCAGCGCCGGTGGCTGGGAAGACACTGCTGGAGGCGGCGGCGGAGGAAGCGGAGGTTGGGGTGACGGGTGCATCAATCCCGATGACTGAGACGAAGGCGGCGGGGGCGGAGGCGGGGGTGGTACCCTTGAAGCGGCCTTCGGCGGTGGCAACGGTGGGGGTGGTGCAGGGGCCGATACCGTCATTGATGCCGTCGCCGATGTGGGCGGCGGCGGCGGCGGCGGCGTGGCCGCGGCCGACCGAGGAATTGGCGGCGGCGGACGTGGGAGAGGAGGAGTGGCTGCCCGTGATATCCCTTCAGTCGAATAGGGAGTCGGGTTCGACGCGGGAGGAGGAGGAGGCGGCGGCGGACGGGCCCTACTCTCTCCGTTCCCGGGATAGCTAGGCCGGGCGGACAAGGCCGGAGGCGGCGGTGGAGGGGGTTTCCCCCCCCCTCTTCCCATTCCGCCTGAGGATGCCTGTGACAGCAACGGGGGTGGCGCGCCAGGCTTGGCTCGCGACACCAAAGGCGGCGGCGCCCCCACCGCGCCCGCCGCGCCCGGCCGGGGCCCCATCCCCGACAGCCGCTTGTTCATCACCACCACGTCGCGCGCGGGCGGCGGCGGCGCAAGCGCTGGCGCGGCCACAGGAGCAATCACCGCTCGCGTCGCGGCCGCCAAGTCCAATTGTCCTTTCTCCTTCTTGCGGGCCTCTCCACCTCCACCACCGTTGCCCCGGGCCTTAGACTCCGGCGAAGCTAAGGACGGTGGCGACGCAAACCCATTCCGCGGCGAACTAGGAGTGACACCGCTGCCCCCACCACCGGCAGATGGAGAGGGAAGCTCTGACACCCCAAGCATGGAAGGGCTGTGCTCCCCCCACAGTTCCGCCGTTTCTGCCATGCTGCTCATGTCCCCCGACTCCGCACTGCCAGGGAGCGTTGCCGCATCGGACGACAGAGACAGCGGCGGTGGTTCGTCGGCGTAAATGCCGCCTAGCTTCTCCTTCAGGGATGTCCGACGGCGGGGGGGCAAGGGGCGGCATTTTGTGGGCCGCTCCGACCCCGTCAGCACCACGATTTTTTGCCGCGCTGGAGCTGCCTCCGCCGCCCTGCGCAGGGCGAGAAGACGCGTTGCCGCGCTCTGCTCGCGGGCTCGGAGGAGGCGGGTCCTCGCGATGACAACGTCTGATGTGACGTGCTCTACAGCGTTGGCCTGGCCATGAGCAGGCAATGCAAGGGGACGGGGGTGGGGTGTATTGAACATTATAATGTGCACGTTTACCGTGGGAGGCTACTGGACAAAATGTTGTTGCGGGGAAGAGACAATATAAAAATTATCAGTGGCACCGGAGCGATTCGTAGGAAGGAGTCATACCAGGTAAAGGGTACCTGGTACAGTAAGATGGCGTGTTCAGGCAAGCGACGGAGGCGGACTAACACGTACGGAAAATTATAGGAGGCAATTCGCCATGAGACTGTCAGGACCGTTAAACATAAAACGTGGCCTGCAAGCGGATAATGCCCCCGTACGCCATTGACGACGTCAGTCTGCAGCACGCACGCACGACGCCGTGCCGTGATTGCCGTGTTCACTACTTGGTTTACTCCGTGTGCCTATGCCTGCGCGTGTCATCGCCGAGTGTACTGTACGGTAGCAATCGCGCTGTACCTTCCGACCAAAATACGTATTTTCAGTCCATGACACTCCAAATGACCCAAGTCAGAGACACCGAAACAGCGTCATATTAGTCTTTGGAGAGCACAAAGTGCTTAGCAGCATTAGCACTACCTCGACAGGGGTGGAACCTACTTTCTCTGAAGCTGCTTGCTTGAAGGGTTCCAAAACCCCTTCCGAAAAATACCGTTTTCGACGATTTTCGACGATTTTCGATCGAGTGCAACCCGATGAACACTCGCACAAAAAAAAAAGAACAAGAAACAAGAAAAAATGGGAATATATACATGTTTATATTCGGACGATACCTGATATTGGCTACTAATAGTGTAGTCATCATTGGCGGACAAGGGGCCCCGTCGTCAGAAATGTCCTCGATACCATACCATACCATACCATACCATACCATACCATACCATACCATACCATACCACACCATACCATACCATACTATACCATACCCTTGGGCGCCAGCTTGCCGCGTTGCCTTTCTGGCGTTCTCACAGGACATGGCGGTGGTGTTATTAGATAGTGCACTCGCGCCTGTAGCTTTCTTAGTCGAACAAAAAAAAACGCGTCTGACCTGAGCATTGACGAAGGCCAAGAGGTTGATGGCGACGTCCTCAATGTCCGTCACCACCGAGCCGAGAGCGTCCTTCAAATACTCCTCGGTGCGGAGCCACACCTTAAAGCATGAGCGAACGGGAACAGTCACCACGCGGGTAAGTATTCCAACCAAACCGTAGAAACAACAGAGTTCTACAGCATCAACGACAGAGTTCTACAACGACCCCGGAGTTCTACAACAACGACGGAGTTCAACAACACCAACAGCGGGCTTCCACCAGAGCTGCAAGCGTTTTTAGCACGAAGCAATAAGCGGAGGCGTTCCAAACAAAATCAACACGGAGGTTGTCCTTGACCTCAACGACTCCCTAAAACGTCCACCAGCTCAACGATCTACGGCAGTCGTAGGGCATCATGGTGGGGTTTTTAATACATTTCACAGGTGGGCGCACGAGCAGGCACTTATCCTTGTGCCGAAGTAAAAGATACCCGCACCTCAGATATTATTAGCTCAAATGAAATATTGAGGCAGTCACATAGAGACATTCAACATGACAATATGCACATTTGCCATCCCTCCTTTCACAAAAAAAACCCTACTCTCTTTACTTTTTCTTTTTTCCTTACACTTTTACTTTCCAGCTTCCGGACAAGCCGTGGTCACAGGTGTCGTCCCTTCTCCCCCCCGGTTCTTGCCTTCAATTTTTATCGCGCATAGGGTTCAGCAATTCCACTGCTCGTCGATTTTTCATCGAGTTTTGCTAACTCACGCTCTCGCGTTCCGCAAGTCAATTTGTGCACAAGAAAAAGTCCCAACGAATTTACACGAGTATGCACTCGGCGGGGCTCGAACTCACGAAACTGACCTATACCAGGTTCGAGGATAACCTGATACACCACCGGGGCGACCGGCTGTACTACATATCGCGGAATTCAACCACTTTTTGGAAATAAAAACGAGGCGGTAATGCGAGCGCTACTGTATTAGTATATACTCTTCGCCCCCTCTTTTGCATCCATTGTTGGAGCAACCATGGAAAACCCATTGGAGGCATATGCGTGCTCACCTCTCTCTTGTTTGCGCCTGGTTCCAGGTAGGAACCTTCACAGTAATCCACCACCTTAGTTTTCCGGAACGGAACATGAAACGGAAAAACAAGAGTCATGCGACATACATAAAAAGTTAGCACTACGAGGACAACAGTACAACTGTATAGGTCGTACTTGGTAACAGTACTTGTACATGGTATGAGTACGCGCATCAACACCCTGAACCTGTCTGTTAGCTACTTCACAGCTACTTCAGCGCGCGTTCCGCAGGCGGCTAAATTTTCAAGTGAAATCAGCTATTATCGCAGACCACAGCAATCACGTTACGTACACGTAAATAGCGTCCATGGCGTTCTCACCATACACCAGGTACGTACGAGTACCATAATGCTTTTCACTCCGCATTGGTCAGAGTCACAGCGTCACAGTTGAATTGCTTGCGCCTACTACGGGTATTGCACGAGTCCCACTCTTACACTGCGACAGCAGCAGCAGCACATGGAACGCCCGAACGTTTCCGCCAATCCCACACTACCCGGAAGGATGACGTTCCTTCCCGATAGCTATCTCCACCGCAATTGGTTCCCAGGGATCCATTCGGGTCGACAATTCACGCATCCGTACACAACGGCAGCTTGCGCCGTTGGAGCAGTAACGGTGACCGCCGGTAGGGACAGGACAGATCGCGCTGTCTCCACACGGGAACTAAAGGATACAAAACTTATCATAACCTATCATAGCGCTGGATTGTGAATACAATTGAGATAAATTGACAAACGGCATTAAGCTTTACTTTTCCCCATCCGCCGGAGGATGAAAAAAAAAGTTTCCGCCAGCCGAGCAGACATACACAAGACCGATGGCAATGGAAAGCCGAGAGTTTGGCCTAAAAGTTTGCGAACTTTTTTGGGGGTTATTTGCCGAAAGATTCCGGGTAACGTCGCTATGGGGAAAAAACGACTCAAGTGTTTCTTTTTCTGGCTCTTTCTTTGGTCATGTCAACAGGTCAATTTGTCTATTTTCCATCAAGCCTTGATCAACACTGCCCACCAAACACGATTGACCTTCGATCTCGAGATAGAGACAACCTATGGTCACTCCTCTTCGTTCCGGACAAGGCCACATGAGTGTAGGTGACAGCGCTGAAGAGTTCATCCCGATCCATGCCCTAGGGCGTGAGGGGTTGCTTGTGTTGTCCTGTGGGCTTCCGCCACATCCTCTCAAAATGATGTTTTGCACCCGTTGGGAGACGATAGAGAATATTTGTCTCAGTTTTCTACACACCAGCTGCCAAACGTATTTTTAACAGAAGCCTGATCGGCGCCCGCCACAAATCACCGGCCGTAGGGTGAGCGCTCTACACCAAGGGGAGGTCGGAGCCCCTAACGAGCTCGCCACGTGCAGAGTTCACGACGCTGTCGTTGATTTCGTCGAACGAAGTGTGTGGAGAAAACGAAATTGCGCCGCGTCTAATCCAAGATCTGCTTGACAATTTCTCAGGCCGATGTTGGCCAAGATCCCCGCGAGAAATCGTTTTCTTCAGGAATTCTGGAAAGTTTCAAACCATAATTCTACCAAATTGGGTCCATAGGCGACCGTTCAGGCTAAGTTTGGCTGGGATCTTCGAGAATTTCGAACTGTTGGCCTTCCATTGTCACGTGTTAAATTATGTAATTCCCACAAGAACGCTCCACTGGCGCTACCAGGACAGGTGTTAGTCGGATTAATAAAATAGTCATTCGTTTTTGGAATGACTATCCGACTTGTTGGGTTTCCTCGATTATAGGGATAGGCTTGTTGAATGCGGGATACGAAACACGGGGCGAAGCCCGCGATGGCCCCTGCCGACCTCCTTCAGCGCTGCAAATGTTATCTCCCACTAAGGCCATTTCTTATGCAGTCGGATTTGTCAGTCGAAAACGGCCTTTTTCGACTGAAGCCCAAATCGAGTTTTCTTAGTCGAAAAAGGGCTTTTTCGACTCAATTTTTTTTTACTGAGAATTCCGACTGGCGGATCCAGTCGAAAAACTCAGTCGAAGAAGTTTACACATGCTTTTTGAACCGATCACATCGTCCATCCCACCACCAAACACACACCCACACGGCCACACGGCCACACACCCATACCAGGTATCACACTGCAGTATCATACAAGGCGCTGACGCTGGCGTGGCAATCAATGCTGTTGCTTCTCGCAGCAAGTCAGCGTGGCGCATTCCTAGTTGCGCTCGCCAGCAGCGTGTATCACACGACGACAGCAGCGCGCGGTGTCGATCCCATGCTGCCAACAACGGCTGCGCCTGCTGTAGCTTTGGCGGCTCTCGGCTGAGTGCAACTCCAGGAACGTGGCTGTGGCGGCTTTCGGCTAAGCCCAAAGCCACCAACTCGCTGGGACGAGGGTTCGTCGAGCCGTTGTTCGCGGAGAAAGCGCGAAGCACAGAGCTGCAACCGATTTCGACTGCTGTACAGCAGTACTCCCTCACACCAACCGCCTCTAGGAAGAGCACAAATACTATAAAATCGACTCGACTGACGATAAGGCCATTTCTTATACAGTCGGATTTGTCAGTCGAAAACGGCCTTTATCGACTTAACCCAAATCGGGCTTTCATACAAGTATACAGTCGAAAAAGGGCTAGGGCTTTTTCGACTCAACTTTTTTCGACTAAGGATTCCGACTGGCGGATCCAGTCGAAAAACTCGACTTTTTCGACTGGATCCTCCAGTCGAAAAACTCAGTCGAAAAACTCAGTCGAAAAAGTTTACACGTGCTTTTTGAACCGATCGCATCGTCCATCCCAGCACCAAACACACACCCACACGGCCACACGGCCACACGGCCATACACCCATACCAGGTACCACACTGCAGTATCATACAAGGCGCTGACGCTGGCGTGGCAATCAATGCTGTTGCTTCTCGCAGCAAGTCAGCGTGGCGCATTCCTAGTTGCGCTCGCCAGCAGCGCGTATCCCACGACGGCAGCAGCGCGCGGTGTCGATCCCATGCTGCCAAACGGTTGCGCCTGCTGTAGCTTTGGCGGCTCTCGGCTGAGTGCAACTCCAGGAACGTGGCTGTGGCGGCTTTCGGCTAAGCCCAAAGCCACCAACTCGCTGGGACGAGGGTTCGTCGAGCCGTTGCTCGCGGAGAAAGCGCGAAGCACAAAGCTGCCAACCGATTTCGACTGCTGTACAGCAGTACTCCCTCACACTAACCGCCTCTAGGAAGAGCACAAATACTATAAAATCGACTCGACTGACGATAAGAAGGACCAGAAGATTCCAGTCGAAAAAAAGTCCAGTCGAACAGGGCCGTTTTCGACTGGCGGAATCCGACTGTATAAGAAATGGTCTACTTCCAAGTATTCTTACCCCAAAATCGTGGGTGCACTTGCGAATAATAGGGTTGGGCTCAGGCTCAGGGTTAGTGTCTGGATGGGGTCGGCTTGGGTCTGGGCCGACGAGCAACATTGCACGAACACGCATGCAGCGCCGAGCTGCATATAGGGGCTTCCATGGACAGACCATCAATGGGTGTGGCCTTGAACATAGTCGTTGGTTTTACGATACATCCAGCTCTACGTGCGTATAGCTGCTGTGCTGTAATATGACGCTCCCTCTTACTTCTTCACCAAGAACAACCCAGCTTTGCTGCTGGGTGAAAAGTTTCTGGTCTTGATTTTGAGGTCGTTGATGACAACCACAACAGCTGTACAGCTCGGTACAGGCAGCAGCAGGGATACATGATAACTTCGTCTACGTTGTCTAATGAATCATCTCCTTGCAGCTTATCTCCTGTGTTGGGCCTTATTTGGGCAGGATGTACCGGTACTGCTGTCGGGCTTGCACGCCGATACAGCAGTCAGCAAGACTACGTAATACACAGTCAACAAGTTGGCAACTAAGTTGGCAACGGCGAAGTTGCTGCCAGGCAGAGATGGTTCTGACGAACATCTTCGTTTTAGGACGAAAATCGCTTCACTTTGTACACGAAACGCGAGCGAGCCCAACTCGACAGGCTTGCCGGGAGGGAAGTCCTCGTCTGCCTCAACGTTTTGATTTGACTGCATGGACGGTTATCATTTCAATGTGGTCCGACAGAACATACATCCCCCCTACTTGGCAAGTCGTGCGAGAAGCCCAGAAAGCTTTACATCCCCGAGCTACCGAGCGTTAGGCAGGTAAGCAGGGAAGCAAGCACCCGTCCAATGTTCCAGCCACCGTTCTGCAGCACCCATCGAACTTGTCACCTGATCTACGCTGCCCTTTTTCTGCTTGAGCGCGTCGAGGGCGAGCTGAATGGTGCCACCACTCCCTCCCAAGTGGCTCAGGTCTTCCACGCCATTATCGTCCATCGTGCGTTCTTCCCTGCTTCATTCGATGCTCACCCACGTAGAGACAAGAGGTTCAAAACGGGAATTTGCCCACAAGGGCACCGGCAGGGGGGCACGATATTCGAAGAATTTAGCGGTACAGCCCCCGTCTAAATCCAAGTAGTTTGTCCTTGGGTTAAAACTTTCAAGGCGAAGAGGGGGTTTCCGTGAACACACTTGAACGTTCTTGGACAGGGGCTGTATATTGCTGTGACAACTCCACCTCAGCACCTGTCTTGTGTGCTGCTGCTGCCTGGTTCTTTCCACAGCCCCAGGCGCAGCCACAACAGCAGATTTGGTAGTGCCGATTACTGAAACTGCACCGTCGGAACAAAGCAAAGCGCCCTGGGTTGCCTAGATCGCCTGGAGAGATTTGTGAAGGATAGACAGTGCCGTCCTTTGTAGCAGTTGAATTTGCGTGTGCTGGCGTCTAATCGATTGCCCCTCTGGAAGAGGACGGCAGGAGCTACTGCTGCTACTGCTGCTACTGCTGCTGTACACAGCTATGCGGCGAATAGCTGGTCGAAGATCCGTTGCGCCCATTGTCCTGGCTTCCTGCGTGGCAATCATCCGCACTCATGGTGCTGCCGCTTTTGTACCCGGCCCGCAGATCGCGCCTGGGCTGTTTCGTGTTCCCTCTCTTCGGTCGTCGTCACGTGAGTCCACGATGATGAATCAGCTTTCTCAGTAGCAGCAGTTGTAGATATGATCTGTCACCACGTGATCACACCATTGAAGTGTGAAGTGTTGTGGAAGCAATGAGTATCACATACAGCAAACAGCAATATGATAGCCTGTATTGGTAGCTCGTAGCGCTGGTGTGTGTCGTTGCTGTGTTGCTGTTTGCTGCGCGTTCGTGGGTATCAAGCGAGACTCGGCTGGTGTATTGTCGCAACAGACTCGGGGGGGGACGAGTGCCATCACATACCGCTTCCTGCTGGCTTGCATGCGATTCAGCAGTTAGCATGTAGGTCATTCAAATTCTCGTTTCAGCCATGGTACTGCTGTCAGACTGTCGGAGTGCGTGGAGGAGCTTTAGTCCACAGCGGACCAGGATTCCACACGCTACCATATGCACGTAATCACGCGATCAATAGAAACCATGAAATTATGATACAGCAGCAGTACTAGTAGTGCGGACGTGTTGCCACCGGCAGTGTCATGCGCACATATCATTCAAACCAGTACGTCGTGCCCGGTCTTTACATCTAATTGGCGACCACAGGCGGTTGTCCTTTACCCGCGGCGGCATGTTTGGTCCAAAGACAGAGACTGATTTGTTCATTATCCCTTGGACCTTGAATAGATGACGGGACCAACCAGCTACGATGGTCTCTTAAAATACAATAGTTGTATTATATAATAGGTACAATCACTCATACATCTGTACCTGGTAGAGTACAGGGCTGGCCCCCCGATTTCACTTTTTTATATTTTTCTGGCGGAGGCATGCATTGCGTCAGATATATGATACGTGCGTGTACATTTTTGGTTTGTGTTTTTTCCCTGGGGTGCTGGGGTATTCCTCCGCTCCAGAATGACTGGAGCCTGTCCTGTGACCACGGACGGACTTGATTTTGCGAATTGAAGTTAGAACAGCAACAACAGCAGGGCATACGGTAAACACCAGGGATGTGAACGGAGTAAGAACCGCTGCGCGGAGCGGTTTTAAAACAAAACTCGCGGAGCGGATATCCGCCCGTCGGATTTGTCACGGATTATTACGGAGCGTATTTTCGCCGCTACAAATTTCACGAATCAATGCGAAGCGGATATCGTATCCGCCCTTGAACATGTCACGGAGCGAAGCAGATTTTTCTAGTGTGTTGCGGGCCGGATATCCGCTTGCGGGTAAAGTGACGGTTTGTCACGGAGCGGATATCCGCCGCTACATATGACACGGGATATTGCGGAGCGTATATCGTATATCCGTCGCGCGTTTTTTTCACGGAGCGGTTTATCTCACTCTGTCGAGCAAACCGCACAAAACCGCGGCTCTTCCCTACGGTGCACCGTAGCAGTTCTCCGTAAAAATGATACGGTTAACCGTGAAAATGATACGATTATCCGCGAGTACATACCAATCAGTACAAAAGTGGCGGATAATATATCAAGGATAGCTACCATGCTACCCAGCAGTAGCCGTGGTCTATAGTGAGTCCCTGATCGGTACATAGTCGCCTGTAGCGAGTAGCGAGTAGCGAGTAGGCCTCAGCAACACAAACACACACAGTGCTACGGCAGTATAAGTTGTACGGTATGTCCGATGCCGACGATTAGTATTCCGGCACAAGCAATGTCGTTCAGTAGATTCGTTGTGAAAGACCCCAACTGCTTAAACTGACGATCAGTGCCAGCTGGCGGTCAGGGTCCGGGTGTATTGGGGTTGCTTTTTTGTTGATCCAGAGGGGTTGAGCTGAGACAAGCAATTTTGCCTCTCGCACACTCGCACACTCTCCTCCTCCTCTTCTCCTAGGTTGAGCTTACACGCCAACCGCTTGGTAAACTCCGACTGAGCACTGCTGTGAGTGCTTTGAGTGCTTTGAGTGCTTTGCTTCTCTCCCGCGGGCTGCCTGACGTATTTCAGGAGCCGCGTACCACACGCCAGTGCGGAGATCCCGCTATGAGATGAAATTAGCATTTTGTTTGCGCAACCTTGTGGCGCCCAACGCCCCGCGCCAAAGGAAAAATACACCATGTAAGCCTTGCGTCACTCAAGAAAATACAAATGTTGAACATTGAACAGTTGAACATTTGCTGACCATACAGCGCATAGTGACGGGGGCCGAGGCAGCAGACGCGCAACAGCAGCAGCGTCTGACCCAGGACCACGTCTTTCCACCATGACAAAACGTCAAAAACAGTGAAAACGTGAAACCAACTAAACCAACAGTGAAATAACAACAAATCAACCACCTGTTCATACTACGTTGTTTACGCGGGGCAGAGGATGGATGCCGTCGCTATGGACGCCATACAAGAAATATACTGATATATATCATCCATATCATTCCATACAAGCAGTATACTGTCACCAGGTATATATCAAAGTCGTTCTGCGGTAGGTTATCCAGCATTCGGAACAAGATCGTCTGTGGAAAAACCGTGACTTTCAGCGGTTCGATCCCGTGAGACATGCTACGGAGTGGGTCGAACCGCTCCGTAGAAAAATCACTTTTTACGGTTTTAACCGTGCAGTTATAATCCATACTGGGTGGCGCGGCGTTTTGTTTATGGTCACGGAGCGTTGCGGAACGGATATCCGCACGTCGGGAAACTTTCGGATTATTGCGGAGTGGATATCCGCCCTTGAAAATGTCACGGAGCGGAGCGATTTTTTAGTGTGTTGCGGAGCGGATATCCGCTTGTGGGAAAAGTCACGGATTGTCACGGAGCGGATATCCGCCGCTACAAATGTCACGGATCGGTGCGGTTTGATCGAACCGCTCCGTAAAAAACCGCTCCGCGGATATATTCTCCCTCCGTGCATATCTCTGCTAACAGCAGGGTAATAAGGAAGCCAGGCTGATACTTTCGTAAGAATTCACACTAAGTTAGAGTAGAACCACCGTCTCTCGAATAGTCGAAACCCAGCCTGGGTCAGCGGTCCTGTTTCTTATCAGGTGTCCTGTACTGTACAGGAGCCTATCAACATGATAATATTGTAGTGAAAGCGCGAAGGCGACGTCGCCTTGGGAAGGGTCACAGCTTACCAATACCATGTTTTCGCCCAAATAGAGGTGCCCGCTCTTGGATGTGGCTCAACCGCCTACGACATTGATAGAGGACCGACACGCCTTACAACTATCGTCGCCATTAAACCATCAGCCTTGATGTACGAATTCCAAAACTTTGGGAAGCATTGAATTGACCCAATCGAGTTTCGGGAAGGTTCCTTGCATTCAGGGATTTCGTGCAGTCAAGGGTGGCGTGTCGTTACTCTTGTCTCGCCTTGCGAGCGGGAGAGGTGTTGGTATCTCGCGTGGTCCTGCCGTTCTCGCGCGCCGCCAGTCGGATAGTTGCACCTTACGGGAGTGCCATAATGGACATTTAAGCCTGCAATGAACCGTGATGAAGACATTAGTGAACCATGATGGAGACATTACCGTGTTGGGTGACATGGAAATTATTATCTATTGTACATACAGTAGTTAGAAATAGATAACGTCATACTAACGTTCATGTATTATACTTGTATCGAATATAAAATTATCCTTTCTTATTATCATCATCACTCCAGGTATTACGATGGTGTGCTATGTGCAAGTGTAATAATACCTCCCGACCAGGTACTCACATATTATACTAGTGCTGTACCTTTATTTGATACGCTGGTTGAGGTTCACCACTGTACACCACTGCTGGACGATACCATGGTACCAATACAACTATCGCTAACCCCGTAAGACACCCTATCCCCAATCCCATCAACCAATGTTTAGAGCCAGTGCCCTTCGTGTCGTACACCGTGTACGTCACCTATCAACCATATGGTCGAATGGGCGGCAAGGTCTACTGCCTGACCAAGCCGATCGAGGGCTTCGTTTCTTCGTTGTCGCCGATACCTCGGTTCCGCGGTCGTCGTGAACATGTTTGTGTTTAATGCCGGTAGTAGTACAGTAGTTTGACAACGGTGGTATTGCTATGTCCACGGTGTGGGTGGCAACGGCAACGTACTACTTTGTGAGATAGTTGGCCGCGCTGCATGCTCTGCTCTCCCGTACAATTGTTGACGCACCGCCGAAATTGGTAATAAAATCCTCGAGTGCGGCGCAATGTATGAATGCATTCGCAGTTCAAAGCTACAATGTAGTAGCAACGTTTACCTGGACTGGGTTGCACGTTTGCCACCGCCGGATGCGGCAGCGGCTCTCTTGTCCAGACGGTTCTTCCAATACCCCGCCCCCCGCCAATATTCCAGTCGCCTTAACCCTCTTACCACTGCGAGACATACCCTACACTAATTCCAAGTATTTTCTAGTACATTTTACCCCAAATCGCGGGTGCGGTTCTGTAGGATGTTGAGCTTGGTATGATATATATGTTCCGACAATATTCCTGCCGGATAGCCTCGATGACCTCCCTATGCGCAATCGGATGTTTGGGACGTTTGTTGGGGCGTCGCTGCTGTGCGCGATTGTGACGTTGCAGAAACACCTGCCTGTCTGCTTGTGCGAGAAGGGAGAACGTAAGAATGCAACTACTGATCATTTTCATATCGTGCTGTACTAGAATCGCTCGACGCAAGATAATGTGTCCTGTTGGTAACGGGCGTGCCTTGCATGCCAAGTTTGTGCAAACAACCCCGTTCTCTATACAGCTGATCCACAAACTCCGCCAACCAAACCACAACACCCAATATTTTGTCCCATGTTATTCTCTATACTCTATAATGTTCAGGTGTTCCCTGCGCGAAAGCCGTTACCATGGGTCGCGCTAGAAATGGTAGTGGTTCCGGGTTTTCATGCTCTCGCGATCGGCGTTTTTGGCGAAGAATAAAAGAGGGGGAAGGGACTTCGGAGATTCGGCCTCTGCGGGCTGCCTCGGCGGGGAATACAGAAGCACGCGTGAACGGAGCCGTGTTTCGGGAAGGGGCAGGGAGAAATAGCAATGGAGAGACTGATATGGGTTTCGAGGTGAGTTTGGGATTTCGCCAAACACGCTCGATGGAGGCATTACTTCGGAGCTCGGGAGATTAAAAGAGATTGAATTGTAAGTTTGTTGTGGTGTATCGTAATCGTTATTTTTCCAATCAAGTACCTGGCAGCATTGGTACCAGGTATGTATTTGTGAGGGCCAACAGGCGAATATGTACACCCATCAGACAGATCACGATCTAGACCATGTAGATCGTGTAGATCGTATATGAGATGTTGTGCAGGATCTGTGTGATACATATCCAACCCAGGAAACGTGCGCTACATATCCAGCTCTCACTCGGAAACGCGATCTGTGGGCCATGCAGATCATGTAGGTCAGGAATCTGTCAGCCCTGATTTACACAGATCAATATATTGATAGGGACCTGATCTGTCGGATGTGTGAAACATGCTCATAGGCTTTTCGCGTTCGGTTGAGTGGTGAGGCCGCATTGTGCATGTTCTTGGCTTTCATATGTTGCAAGGTTATGTTCTTTAGGGTTTGTGGATTCCGGGTAAGGGTATGGGAGTCTTACAGAACTTCCAGGAGTTTCGGGTACGGGTATGAAAGTGTTCCAGAGCTTCCAGAAGTTCCCGGTATTGTGGCACGGGCGTACAGAACTCACAGAAGTTCGGGCGGGTACGAAAGGTGCTGTACCCGTACCCCGGGTATTGTGGCGCGGGGTGTACAGGACTCACAAACGTTCTGGGTACGGGTATGCATGTCCTACAGAACTAACAGAAGCTCGGGTACGGGTATGAAAGTCTTACAGAACTTCCAGAAGTTCCGGGTATTGTGGCACAGGCGTACAGAACTTGCAGAAGTTCCGGGTACGGGTATGAATGCCCTACAGAACTTACGGAAGTTCCGGGTACGGGTAATACCAGGGTGAATGCACACCCCCTCGGGGGGGAATTCGATTTGAAGTGGAGGATTTAATCCAATTTGCATGGCATGTTCTCTCTGGGCCAATGTCCCCGAGGCAATCTGTCGTAGCTTTAAGGGAATTAATTATGAGTTATCGACAAAACCACCACCGAGAGGCAATAAATCGTTAACCTCAATGAGTGGCGACTGGGGCAACAGCCGCGCTCACGGCTATACTGCTCTATGATCATACCATAGCGTACCCCGGCTGTGGAGCTTCAAAACAAATGATGGCGGTCGCAAGCCCATATTTGTCACCACAGCTCGATAAGCCAAGTGCCGCGACAAAGAAGCGCAACTACCGAAAACACAGAAGATACTTCTAGACGTCGATCGTTGCTGAATCGCCGTCACGGCAGATCTATGTATCATTCCGATCGGAAAAAACATTGACAATACGCAATACGTGGTTTCCCGATTGGCGCCAAATTCGTACGAGGTATGTTTCCACCAAATCGAATGGAATTCAATTCGATTAATAAAAAATGAATATTATCGATTCAAAAGTGTCCTTCGCTAATGTAATACGTGCCCACCGGTAGAAACAAAAGAAACATGGACAGGACCTACAGTAGGTGCTACTATCATATACGATACGTACTGCTACTGCTGCACGTTCGGTGTTCGGTTGGTTTCACTGACAAGATATGACATTATAATATAATGCATAATACGCTCTTTGGGTTATTAAACCTGAATGAATGCATGTGGGCTCCCCGGGTATTGTAACAAAGGTATACCGGTACCCCGGGTATTGTGTGTGCCACAGTCTTACAGAAGCCACAGAAGTTCCGGGTTAGGGTATGGGGACCTTACAGAACTTACAGAAATTCCGGGTACGGTTCGGAAGTGTTACCGAACTCACAGAAGTTCCGGGTATTGTGGCACGAGCGTACAGAATTCACATACGTTATGAAAATGATGTACCCGTACCCCGGGTATTTGTGGCACTGGCGTGTAGAACTTCCAGAAGTTCCGGGTACGGGTATGAATGTCATACAGAACTTCCAGAAGTTCCGGGTACGGGTATGAATGTCCTACAGAACTCACAGAAGTTCTTTGTAGGGTAATACCCGGGGTAAATACCTCGGGTATGGTATGTGCGTACCCTACAGAACCCAACCTTGATATATTGCGTCGTTCTCGCACCAAGGGTAGCAGTAGTGTTGCGACGCGTCCGGGTGATCGAGCACGAGTCACGATAGATACATTCGTCGAGTTCCTGACAACAACCTGCCAATCCGGTACAGTACGTGTACGGTACGTGTACAATACGCGTAAAGTGCGTTTACAGTACGTACCAGATATACAGTACGTTTGCAGTACGTTTACAGCTGGCGTGCGTTCCCTCGATTGTCGGCCTTGGCCAGCGAGTTATGTTCTCTTTCCGTGGTCGTTTCTCTGCTGCCGATGAAACCGCTGAAACCGATCGGCGAATTGAACCGATTGATGACACCGTTTGATGAAATCGCTCAATGAAGCCGCTCGATGAAACCGCTCGATAAACCGAACCCTCTCGATGAAATCGCTTGGTGAATTAAACCCTCTCGATGAAACCGCTCGATGAAACCTCTAGATGAAGCCGCTCGGTGAATGGAACCGCTATGTATGGAACAACGCTCGGTGAAAACGCCCAATGAACTTCGCTCGATGAATGAAACCGCTCGGTGAAAACGCCCATTGAACCGCTCCATCGAACCTCTCGATAAAACGGTTCGTTGTAACCGCTCAATGAATTCGCTCGATGATGAAACCGCCTTTGAAAATTGCTCGGTGATGAAACCCGTAATCCAAATCGCTCCATGATGAAACTGCTCTATTAAACCGCTGGGTGAAACTGCCCAATGAAACCGTTCTATGAAACCGCTCGGTTAAACAGGTTGATGAAACCATCCACTGAATACGCCCCATGAAACCTCTCGATGAGACCGCTCTATGAAAACGCTCGGTGAATGAGATTGCCCTGCATGCCTGTAAAACCGCTCGGTTCATTCGCCGATCGGATTCATCGAGCGGTTTCACCCGGCGGTTTCATTCGACGAACGGCTTCATCGAGTGGTTTCCCAGAGCGGGTTCATTGGGTGGTTTCACCGAGCGGTTTTACAGCGCAATATCACTCACCGAGCGTTTTCATAGAGCGGTTCCATCGAGAGGCTTCATGGAGCGTATTCCGCTCGTTACAACCGTTCGATGAATTTGCTCCCTGAAGGAAACCACTCTGTAGAGCCGCTCGGTGAAACCGTTCAATAAAACTGTTTGTTGAAACCGCTCGATGAAGCCGCTCGGTGAATGAAACCGGTCGGTGAAACCGCTCGATAAAACCGCTGCGTGAAACCATTCGTTGAACCTCTCGATGAATCACTTGATGAAATCGCTCGATGAAACCGCTCGATTAATCTGTTTCGTATAGCCACTTGATTGGGCCGCTGTGTGAAATAAACCTCTCGATAAGATCGCTCGGCGAAACTGCCCAATGAACCCTCTTGGCGGAAACGCTCGAGTAAAACTGCTCGATTAAACCGCTCGGTGTTACCGCTCGATGTTACCGATCAATGAAACCGCTCAGCAAAACTGCTCGATGAAACCGCTAGGTGAAATCGCTCGGTGAATCGCTCGGTGAAACCGCCTAATAAAACCGTTCGGTGAAAACATTCAATGAAGCCGCTCGGCAAACCGTTCGGTGAAACCGCCCAATGAACCCACTGGGTGAATCCGCTCGACGAATAAAATCGCTGAGCGAAAGTCTCAATGTAACCGTTCCGTGGAATGAAACCGCCCCGTAAGACTGCTGGATGAAACCGCCCGATGAAGCCGCTCTGTGAAGGAGACCGCTCTCGGTAAAAAGGCTTGACGAAACCGCACGATGAAACCTCCCAACGGCACCGCTCGATGAAGTCGGCCAGCGAATGAAACCGCTGTCGAAATGCTCGGTGAAACCCCCAATGAACCATCGCGGTGAAATGACTCGATCAAGCCGTTCCGTGAATGAAAAGACTCGGCAAAAACACCTTGTGAAACCGCTCGATGAAACCTCTCGACAAAACCGCTGAGCGAAACTGCTCAATGAAACCACTCGGTCAATAAAGACCACTGGGAGAACCTGGTCGATAAAACCGCTGGAACTGGAAGACTCCCTCGGTGTAAACGCTCCATGAAACCGCTCGGTCAATCAAGCCGCGGGATAAAATTGCTAGATTAATCCGCACGGTGAAACCGCTGAATGAAGCCGATCCATGTAACCTCTCGGTGAAACTGCTCGATGAAATCGCTAGCTGAAACCGTACGATTAAACCGTACGATTAAACCGCTAAGTTAAAGTGTTCTGGAAAAGCGCTCGGTGAAACCGCTCGACGAAATCGTACGATCAAATCGCTCGGTGAAACCGGTCGATGAAACCGCCCAACGAAATCGCTCTATTAATATTGAAGTGCTCGAGGATAGGAGGAAACAGCTCGATGAAATCGCTCAATGAAGTCATTCGATGAAACGCCTCCATAATGCCGCACGGTACCCCTACTCGATGAAATATCTCATACAACCGCTCCATGGACCATTTCAATGAACCGAGTCTATGAAACTGCTCGGTGAATGAAACCGCTCGCGGAGACCGCCGAACTATATAGCGTACCGTATTGCCGAAGCTGGCCGCGGGAGCACAGTTTTGATCTGCTGGCGACTTGTGTTGCCGCTTGAAGCCGCCTAGCCTCTCATTGATGCCACCGCCGTCACCACCACTACCGCCACTTTCTACTGTACTTATCGGCGCCATGAAAACCGCGGACTCATTCTGAACGACGTTTGCTTGGATGTTTACCTATGCACAGCAAGATAAAACCATTCAGTAAAGAAAAACTTCGCCACTTGCATGCATACCCTGTGCCCATGCTTACCCTTACCCTTGCTCTTGCCCGCACCCTTACGCTTGCCGTTGCGCGCCTGTTGCTGCCTGTCGCCGCGTGCGCAGATGTCACCGTGGAAATCGTTCGGAAACTTCCGAAGACACGTCTTACAGACATTTCGCGAAGGACGAGAAGTGAGTCTGTTCGATCCCCGAACACTAGTCTCGGTTAGCCCTTTCGCTGTCAAACTACCGTATAAAACTTGGCTAAAGTTTATGACCATGTTCACTTTTGGTGATGGATACTGCGAATACTGTGCATACTATGAATACCGTATAGCCGAGGAGAAAATATCACCCCCCGTGGGATGATTGTGATGATTTTGATGCTGTTTGGGATAATTTTGACGATTTTGATGATTTTTGGATGATTTTGATGATGATTTTCGAAGGCGATTTCCTCGAAGACAAGGGCGGCGCACACAACGACGATGCTGTCTTTTAGAAATGCCACGAACGAGATCTAGCCAGATTTTGCCATAGACTAGACCGTGGCATATCTTGCCATTGACGAGATCTTGCCGCATCTTGCCATAAATATACGAATCGCTTGGCGTTAGAACTCTCGCCGTGAGTGCGAAGTCCAGCTTGGCATTTCGTCCGATGACGTGTGTTATCGTCCACGGTGTACGGAAACCTCTAGGGGGTGTGTCGGAAGCACAACGGGAGGGGACATGTTGGGACGACACACGCACAGCGTGATGGTACTGCTATGTCCCCTATGCCCGAAAGGCAACAGAAGGAGGCGTACGAAACGCGCGCGGCGTGATGATACGTGTACTGTTGCGCGCCCTTCGTATTCATAAAAGGTTAACAATACCAAGCTACTCGTACTTTTTTTCAAGGGCTTGTGTAGTAGGGTATACCCCGTATACTCTATGTTGCCAGGGTACCCTATCTGATTTTATATAAAATATAGCTCAAGGACGTCAGCCGTGAGTTCGACGAATTTCAGGTCAATACTCATCTTTGCAAGCTGCGTTGTTGGTACTTATAATATACTATATTGGTGAGTTTATTTGGTATTGCTGATATGACATACTCGGGTGTGTACCCGGGTACCCGTAGAGTATACCATAAAACACGCAAGATAACACACCTCCTGGAGTTAATTGTAGAGACGATTTGCCCCGAAACAAGTGGCGGCACACAACACGAAAAAGGTAGATTTCGAAAGACCTCGTCGACATCTGTCCGTAGATGCATTGCTCGACGCGTGCACTTTAACCATTGTCGACAAACTCACCCCCGAAATTAGTCCCAGGGGGTGTATAATACCCTACTGTACCCTACTATACCCTACTGTACCCTACCATACCCTACTATACCCTACTGTACCCTACCATACCCTACTATACCCTGATATACCCTACTACACCCTGCCATACCCTACTATACCCTGTTATATACCCTGCTATATACCCTGCTATATACCCTGCTATATACCCTGCTATATACCCTGCTATATACCCTGCTATATCCTACTTTTACTTTCCAGCTTCTGGACAAGCCGTGGTCACAGGTGTCGTCCCTTTTCCCCCCCCCGTTCTTGCCTTCAATTTTTATCGCGCATAGGGTTCAGCAATCCCACTGCTCGTCGGGTCTTCATCGAGTGTTGCTAACTCACGCTCTCGCGCTTTCCGCAAGTCAATTTGTGCACAAGAAAAAGTCCCAACGGGGTTATACGAGTATGCACTCGGCGGGGCTCGAACTCACGAAACTGACCTATACCAGGCTCGAGGAAAACCTGATACGCCACCGGGGCGACC
This sequence comes from Undaria pinnatifida, assembly GCA_012845835.1. Taxonomy (NCBI): domain Eukaryota; class Phaeophyceae; order Laminariales; family Alariaceae; genus Undaria; species Undaria pinnatifida. Next base: position 20,696,875 of record JABAKD010000009.1, read on the forward strand.
GGCTCACTGTACCCTGCTATACACCCTGCTATACCCTACGATACCCCGATATACCTTACTACACCCTACTATACCCTACCATACCCTATTATACCCTACTCCACCCTGCTATACCCTATTTAGTAGTGTTAGTAGTGTTAGTAGTGTTATTAGTGTTGTTAGTGTTATTAGTGTTATTAGTGTTAGCAGTGTTAGCAGTGTTAGTAGTGTTGTAGTGTTAGTAGTGTTAGTAGTGATAGTAGTGTTAGTAGTGTTATTAGTGTTAGTAGTGTTAGTAGTGTTAGTAGTGTTAGTAGTGTTAGTAGTGTTAGTAGTGTTAGTAGTGTTAGTAGCGTTAGTAGTGTTAGTAAGTGTTATTAGTGCTACTAGTGTTAGTGTTAGTAGTGTTATTAGTGTTACTAGTGTTACTAGTGTTAGTAGTGTTAGTAGTGTTAGTAGTGTTACTAGTGTACACGCCTGCTACGATGGAGGTACTGTACCTGTTTTTGGCTGAAGCGTTTTCTGAATGACGGGGCTCCTTACCCTATTCATCATACTATTACTACTATTCATACTATTCATACTATCCATAAATTCGGCGGGATTTCGTCATTGATTTGGGGAAACTTTTGGGAGTATACCTAAGGCATGGGTGTTAGTATAGCTAAAAGGCATGGGGGGAGGCATTGCTCATCAGGTAGCACTTTTTTTTCTCGTACACTGGTACGAGTATATCACTTTTTTGGACAGGTATAGAGTACTTTATCAAGTCATAAGAAAACCTCACAAAGAAGAACTCACCAAAAAACATGCTGCGCCCCTACCATGCTAGACCCTAACCCTAACCCTAACCCTAACTGTCTATAGCCTGTCTAGAGCCTGTCTAGAGCCTGTCTAGAGCCTGTCTATAGCCTACTGCACTAGATACACCCTTGGTAGCCTGCTATAGCTGGCTCTCAAGAATATCTGACGGGCCGTTGCCGCTGCCGTTGTGTCCCCCCTCTTCGCCCCTCCACCTCGGGTCGGTGAAAACCCGGCGTGCTGCGTCTCGGCAGTGTAGGGATGTTAATAACAGGGTCTATGTTCTGACCTGACCAGACTAAGGCGATGTACGGCGATGATTAACCCCCCCGCCCCCTCTACTCCAATCGGTGTGCAGACGAAGGGGAAGAAGGGCGAGTGGCGCTACATGGCGACGCTGGCGAGGTCTCAGCAAGGGATGTTGACGGCGAGCCTGGTGACGCTCGTGCTGGCCGCGATGTGCGAGGTGGCCGTGCCTCATTTTTCTTCCAGGGCTCTGAACGCCGCCGTATTCGCGCAGGACCGCACCGTGAGATGCACTACGCTTCTGCTGTAGTAACAAGCTATGGTATAGTAACACGTGATAACACACCCTGTGGGATGCGTTTCGGAGCCCGTACCGTGAGATGCACTACGCTTCTGCTGTAGTAATACACTATGGTATAGTAACACATGATAACACACCCTATGGGATGCGTTTCGGAGCCCGTTTTTTCCTCGAGAAATTAATGAGCTTCATGGGCGGGACAACAAGACACAGAGACGGTCGCCTTGGGAGATCCTGATCGAGACCTGTTCATAGACGCATCGCTCAGCGATGGCACTGTCCATGTCCATGTTGTCGAAACATTTAGCTTGGGAAGTGGTCCGAGGAGGTGTTACGGTGTATTACCTTGTTTGTTATATGGTGTGAATAGTCTGTGCAGGTCGATGTGCAGGTGTGTTTCAGGCACGGGCCTAAGGTTGCCGTGACTCCCCCCCTGCCGATTCGCGCGAACGTCCTTACGGTAGTAGGAGTAGGAACGGAAGGCCTTGAGGCTGTGTTGGCCGGCCCACCCACACGTATCCAAGGTTTTAGTCGGGTGTCGGCCCTCCTGCCCACCTCCCCCCCCCCCCCCCCCCCCCAAGGAGTTTCCGTTCCTTCGGCGTTACCCTTAAGATAGAGAGGCCGGGTAGCGCGTGCGCAAACGTATATATTATGCCATGCCGATGTATCTGCACGCGTTTCGCCTGTGCAGGTCATCCGCTGTACCGTCTAAATTTTTACGGCTACACCCCAAGATGTGGTTCCTCCGCATGTTCTTTGCCGTCAAATCCGGCACGGAGGCTTTCGGGTAACTCGTGGATCCCCCCGCCCCACCCCGCGCTCATCCGTTGATGTCGTTACGCCGCCCTACCCGACTGCAGCTGTTCGGACGAAGTCTGGTGGGAATGCTTGCCTACAGTTTGCTCGCGGCGGTTTTCACCGGTTTTCGGGGGGCGTGTTTTTGGCTGGCGGGGACGCACGTCGTGGCCAAAGTCAGGTGCGTTTTGTTTCAGTTGCTGAACGTACTTGTATGCGGGCCATGACAAATAGGCCGTCAAACGCCGCTCCTTATTATCTGGGGAGGGCCTATCGATACAGGAGCATGTGTTTGTACCACGACCAGGACTATTTTGCCCAGTTATTCGAAAGTCCAGAGCTGTTGCTCCTTTGGCGCCGCCGGTTGACGCAATGCTGTTTGCTACGACTTGGCCAAGCCTCGGCAAGATTAGCGATACGTCCAATCCAACTCTTCGTCTCGGCTTCCAATTTCCCAGGCGGTCGGAGTTGGGCATACGGCAAGGGTCAGGGTTTCATGTCAAGGAAATACAACCATGTTGCCGAGGCTGGGCCAAGTCTATACAACCCCCGGATTGCAGACTATGTTTCTTTTTCTTTTTCTTTCTGCTCTTCTTCCCTAAACGATGCCGTTTATTAGCTTACCGGTTTGATCGTGAATACCTTTGCATGGCTCAATATGGCTCAATAAGCCCCTTATGTTTACGACCAGGCGGGCGGCTGGTATCGTCCTCCCTTCTTACCGATCGCCATTTGTTTGCCAATGGTTTCTTCCCACCGACGGGTTTTTTTTCGCCGACGACTGACAGGTTCGACCTTCTGTCGTCGCTGCTGAGGCAAGACATCTCGTTCCACGGTAAGAATGTTACGTAGATTCAGAACAAAAAACGCTCTGAAAGTGTTTTCCGTTTATTAACCTTTGATGCTTCGCGGTGCTTGAGCTACTTGAACGACTTTATGGATACTGGTATTTATGGTAACACTGCAGTGCCTTCTGGGATAGTACGCGCATCGTTTGCGGCGGCTGTGTTTTGGAGATCCATCAACCTGTATCCCATTGACCCCCCCCCTCTCACCCATTCGAAGCTATCCTGCGATATGCAAGAACGTACGCACAAGGGGCGGAAGTCCGCCTCACCAATGGTTCTCTGTAGGATGCAGGTCACCCTTCATGCGACTCGCCGAACACCTCGCGGCTCTTTACGCTTGGTGCACTCGATGTCGGCCTGGTCGGTGCAAACCCGACGTGCTCCGTCCCGACATTGTGGGGATGCGAGGGTCATACCACAGTGGTCTCAAGACCACGGCTATGCATGAAATGAGTACCCCCCCCCCATCCCCGTTTCCCCCTTGGTAACATGATACATGCTTTTGTCTCCCCCGTCCTTGGGTTACGTAAAATATTCGGCGGCGTTTCTAATGACCTACCCGCCCCGTAGCGTGTTACATTACTGGGGTCAAGGCGGTCCTTCCTACAGGTTTTTCTTATCCCCTTTATTGTGTTCCCTCCTTTTTTTGAACGGATTCGAAGTGGGCTCACTATGTAGTTTCTCTGTTTCCAATTATTTATAATCCTAATTTTCCATTCCCCTCTCCTTGTGGTTCGTTGTTGCCTGATGATGCGACGCCTGCCCTTCTCATGCTGTGACGGTTGCGTCGCGGGTATGTGTAGATGTGAACGAGACGGGGGCTTTGACGTCGCGCTTAGCGTCGGACACCGCCAAGATCAGCAACGTCGTCAGCTTCCACGTCAACATCCTTTGCAGGCGAGACGTGATATCCCTCCCTATCCTGCCCCACCCTTTGTGGCGTGGTGGTGGTGGTGGCGATGGTAGTGGTGGTTGTTGTTGCGGTTGTTGCAGTTGTTGCAGTTGTTGCAGTTGTTGCAGTTGTTATCGTTGTGTTTGTTGTTATGCGCAGCCATAATTTATCCGGTGGTCTGGTTGCAAGATAGGCTTCAACAAGTTTGGAGGGGAAGAGTCTACGAGCACGAGGATATTATTTTTTATCAAGTACCCTAACCGACCTATGTTTTTTCCGCTTATATCCACTCTGCTAGCAATCGCTGGTGGGCGTTCTAAAGAGCAGAATGGATGCCGTATTAGCTTCATATCGTGCACCTTTTTTCGGCATGCCTCCGTCTCTCTACGTGTTTTTTTTTAACTCCCTCTCACGCTTGCTTTCATGTTTTGTCGTAGCCGCCCCATAGCTTTGTAACTTTTTTGCTGCATGCCTACGCCTCTCTACGTATTGCTTTGAACTCCGTCTGACGGGTGACAGGCAGGTGATTCAAGCCGTGGGAGGGTTAGGATATCTGTTCTACCTCCAGCGACGGCTAGCCGCGGTGGCGTTCGGCGGGCTTGTCGCCGTGGGGGCTGTAACGGCCATATACGGAGTCTTCTCTAGAAGGTGACCACTCTGCTTAAAGCTTTCTTTGAAGTATTTTGCTGACACACGGCTCATATTGCTTTGTGTTTGTCGTGTTTATTATTAGTGTTTGCTATGTTTAGTGTTGTTTTTATTGTGTTTAGTGTTCGTATCGGTTGTTGTTTGTTGTGTTTAGTTAGCGCGCACTGTGCTTAGTATTTAGCAATTGTTAATACGTTAGCGTTTAGGGTATTTTCGCCGTGGAGGCTGTAACGGCGGTATACGGGGTGCTCTCTGGAATGTGACCGTTCTGTTTGATGTTTTCTGTGAAGTATTATGCTTAGGGCTATGTTGTGTAATGCTCGTTGTGTTTATAGTGTTCACACTGGTTATGTTTAGTGTTCACGTTTAGTTCTCGCTACGCCTATGTATTGCGTTGTGTGTGGTCTTTAGTGGTTGTGGATGGCTTGGTGGGCTCGTGGCCGTGGGGGCTGTAACCGCGGTGTGCGGAGTCTTCTTTATGGGGTTACCGTTCTGCTTAGTCCGTGAGTATTGTGCAACTAAGTTATAATTGACGCACGATACAGATGTGGGAGTATGGGGAGCTTAAGCTACACTTTCAACCACTCTGCGAAAGGATCATGATGAACTAATAAAACGCCTTCGCCGCAGGATATCAGCGAAGGTGCAAACAGCACTAGCGGAAGCGGGAAGCGTAGCGGAACAGAGCCTGTCATTGGTGAAGGTTGTCAGGGCGCACGCTAACGAGGACCACGAGAGGCGAAGGTGATTGAATGATTGACAAGGCCATTGGTTGATTGGCTCCTTGATAGGTTAATTAATTTGCATGAGCCCAGGACATAATCGCGCCTTCCCCATAATCTAAGTTGCAAAAGGCTGTTTCCCGGAAATGTATTGGTCCTGGCCGGGGAAGGCGCATCCTTGATTCTTGTCGCTTCTCGCCTAACTTTATTGTAGTGGATGTTTTTTGGTGGCTCATTTCTGTTGTTTTTCGCTCATGTGCTTGCTTTTTTCGGGGCGCGCGTAAGATACGGGGACAAAATCGGCGACTCTGTCGAGCTACAGGAGACCCAGGGCATCGCGTACGGCATGGCGAGGATCGTCATAGGCTGGAGTCAGGCGGTGCTGTTGACGGGGGTGTTGATGCTGGGGGCAGGAATGGTGTTCGACGGCCAAATGACAGGCCAGGCCTTGACCACCTTCATATTCTACACTAACTTCGTTACGGCAGCGAGTTTCGACGTCGGGGATCAGGTGCGCCGAAAAAGGAAATTATGGAGGGCGGGGGGGGGGGGGGATGTGTGTAATCATATCTTGCATGGCCGTAGGCGTAAGACCAGGAGGGGGGTGGGAGGGGTGATCGGTTGAGATAGGCGCGTGTGCGGTAGGACGCTTTGTGTGGTCAAGTGCCCCTTTTGTCGGCGTATTCTACCGCGCGTATTTACCGCGCGTCGTGTCTCTTGTTTCACCGACCGTAAGGCAGGATCGCTGTATGATGCTGGTTTGAGGTGTTGTGCTGTGCCGTGAAGGTGGTACTCGTAAGCAGATTTGTACGTGCCGTAATTCATTGGTCTAGTTTTGTGATGTTGAAGCGGGTGTGTCTGCTAACCCTCGGTCTGTGAGCATCTGTCTGTCCCTGTGCATGTGTGTGCCTGCGTACCTGCGGTCGCACTGCGAATGTGTGTCTAGATTTTGTTGCTTCTTTCTTCGGCGAAAGCGTTGCGGCATGCTTACGCCGTTTGCTCTTCTACACCTACTTACCCCCCACCGGCATGGTGTAACACGGTGTCACATATTGTAACACGGTGTCACATATTGTAACACGGTGTCACATACTGTAACATGGTGTCACATATTGTAACACGGTGTCACATATTGTAACGTGGTGTCACATATTGTAACACGGTGTCACATATTGCAACATGGTGTCACATATTGTAACACAGTGTCACATAGTGTAACATGGTGTCACATATTGTAACACGGTGTCACATATTGTAACGTGGTGTCACATATTGTAACACGGTGTCACATATTGTAACATGGTGTCACATATTGTAACACGGTGTCACATATTGTAACATGGTGTCACATATTGTAACATGGTGTCACATGGTGTAACATGGTGTAACATGGTGTCGCGTTGTTTTGCGTCGCGCCACATGGCATCACATGGTGTCTAATCGTGTCACGTTGTGTCCCATGGCGTCCCATGGCGTCACATGATGTCGCATTGTATCACATGGCGTCACATGGAGTCTAGTCAGATCACATCGTGTAACGTGGTGTAACACCATATTGATGTCACTTCGTGTCACATGGTGTAATATTGTGTTTACACACCATATCGTGTCACAGATGGTGACATTGTGTAACATCATGTCACATTGTGTAACATGCCATATCGTGTCACGTGGTAACACATGGTGTAACATGGTGTCGCGTCTTGTAACATCGTGTGACATGGTGTCATCTCGATTATCATGGTCTTAACATGGTATCACATCGTGTAAAATCGCGTCACATCGTGTCATATCGCGTCACATCGCGTCATGTCGTGTGACGTCGCCACATAGCTAAACCCTCGTCCCGGTGCGTTGCTACCTTCTCGCTCTCCCCTTCCGCCTGCTGTTGGTCGAACTCGACGGGAGAATTCTTCGTTGGCTGCGTGTTGGCCTTTTCCCGTCTTCTTCTGTCTTCCTCTGTCGTCGCAGTGGGCTAAGGTGAGCCGAACCTTCCGAGACCAGCGTCATGCTGCTTTCGTTTCGTCGTCGCTTGACTGTAGCGTTGTTTGATTTTCTCGATTTTCTTGATTTTTGTTTTCTGGATTTCATTGATTTTTCTCGGTTTTCTTGATTTTATTGGCCATTTCTTGACGTGCTGGACTTTCTAGACTGCTGATTTGCTTGGTTGCTTAGTTTTAGTGATTCTTTTTTTTATATGTATGTTTAATTTTTGTTTCGATGGCGTAGTTGCTGAATATAATTAGTATGGCTGACTGACTTGGTTAGCATCATGTGCTATATTCATCTTATTGAAGGCCTACCCGTGACTACTTGAGGGCTTGGTTTTCACCGTCTGTTGGATGCCGTAGCATTTGTTATGTCCCCAACGTAACTCGTCCGTTTCGTACCGCTCGGGCGGTGATTTTGGCGAAAACGTTTTTACGCGGAAAGTCCGCGGGTGTCTGTTAGAGGAGCTATCTAAGGCACACACTGCTGTAGTTGTCAGTTTTCGATGTGTTGGTCCGGCTTTACTCTGTCACGGTGATATTTTCGCATGCTCCTGCACCCGCCACGCTCAAGACGTCGCCGCAGACAGCTTTTCCCACCGCATAAGCACATCGTCTCGTATACCGTATGATACCTCCCACAGGCAGACGTTTTTTTTTTGCTACTAGCTGTTACGTTTGATGCTGTCACTTAACGCTCATCTAATCATGTGGCGACCACTTCCTTTGTGACGTGTCCGTAAACTCCCCGTGTAACAGATCCAAGAAGCGCTGGGGGCGGGGCAGGAGGTTTTCGAGTTACTGAAGAGGAAGTCATCCGTGCGAAAAGAGACTCTTTCCGCACACTCCGCGACCCCGCCCCAAGTAAGTGCAGTTAGTAGCCCTCGCTGTTCTTGTTTGTGTGTGTGTCGTCCCCTTGAAAACTAGAAGGCATGGAATGTATATATATATATATATATATTTTTTGACGCGTTCTATGGTAGAGGTGTACCTTTTTTTTGGCATTTTTGTTTCGTGAATTACGGGTCTCGTTAACCTACTAATGCTATACTAATGCTATACTAATACTATACTAATACTATCGTCGGAAGTAGAGGCCATTAATGTCTCGTTAATGTCATTCTCGTTTTGCAGTACTTACGAAATTTTTGTGTACCTAGGCCATGGGCTTGTTGGTCACAATGCTTGCACTTTTGCACTTTTATTTTACTCAAAATCTGCGTTTGGTTGAGGTATTTTGTTTTTTGCTCGTCCCTGCAAATGTCTTGGCGCTTTTCTTTTCTCCTTTTCCCACCCTAGGCTCAACTCAGATGTAATATCACTAAGCAGGCTCTTCTCCCCCTTCCCCACTCCGGTACGTGCCTTCGTTTTTATCGCGGGAAGATTCGAGCTATTTCTTCCCTCGTCGACTCGCATCGGATTGTGCTTACTGGCGCTCTCAGCAGTTGATTTCTTTGATTTTGAGGTACAGTGTAGAGTAGGTTACTCATCAAGCGAGAAGCCTAACAAAAAAACAAGTGCATCGACACCATATCAAGTGTCATTCGACCCCTTACCATGCAACCCTGGAACGGTGGGTTAAACAGTTCAACAATGCTGTTTTCACGTGTGTTTAACTACGGCAGTAGGATGTCTGCATTTTGTCTGATTAGCTCGTGCTTTGGAGTTTTGTTGAGGCAAAATTGAACCAAACAGCAGATGAAAAGGCGCGCTCGTGGAGGGGCGGCTGCAGTGTTGATGCAGTACAGCTGTATTCAAGCTTTACTAACGTATTGTTTCGCTATTGTTAATTGTAGGGATGTATATCGAAAGCTGAGTATCACGGTATCAATATGTTGCTGCACGCTGGCATAACAACGTTACTGTAACTTCAATGTAGTATGTAGTAGCCGCTGCTATATTTCTAATTTGGCTGGTGTTGTCGTGTCGCTGGGGGCCAAGAGAGGTGTGGCTTGCAGCGGTAACCGTAGGTCTTTCTGCCACTCGCATGTCTTCCCCGTGGACCCACCCCCATCTGCCCACCCCGGGCTGCAGCCTGTTCCATCGCATGGACACGTATAGCATGTAACAGTGCGGATGAGTTGGAAACCCCCCAGATGGGATTCGGTTAGGGGGAACTTTGGGCTGTACCAGTGTACCAGTAGCAGCTAAATCTAGTCGTATTTAAATGTAGAGGTGGCAGCAGGCGACGGCCGTTTTTTTGTGTTTTGTTTGTGATATTCGGTGTCCACGTGGTCGCAGGTGATCAACTCCGTTAGAACTGCACTCCATTGTTTTGGCGACAACAACGTGGGATACATTGGGTTCATGTCTGCAGCCGTAGAAGGGCTAAGCGCCCCCCTAATCCCCCCCCCCCTGGTTATACCACGCCCTTGCAGGGTGAAACCCCGCCGCAAGTAGGTGCCGCCTCTGCAGTCGAAGCGCACCTGGGGGCGACACCCAGAATCGGTGACAGTAGTGAGGAAGGAGATAGTAGTGTCATATCCCCGCCGTTGGAGACGACACCTTCAAACGGTGTGGAGGTGTGCGAGCGCGGCAGGGTGGATTTTCGGTCGGTGTCATTCGGGTACCCCACGCGGTCAGGTGAGGCTACTGGAGTTGTTGAGGTAGTGCTGAGGATACTGAGGGTATTGATGGTGGTTGTAGTGGTTGTTGTTGATGCTGGTGTTGATATGGGAAGCCGGGGACGATAGAGGTATATTCCTTACTTTATTTTGGCTAAAACTATATGTGGATGATGGGGCTCCTTGACCCTAAATCGTCGAAATTTCATTCTTTTTTTCTCAATATTTCTGTTATGAATGTTTTTATACCGAGGCCATGAGTGTGTTCATCGAGTTGCACCTTGAGCTTACTGTTATTAAGAAATATTTACACTTCCTTCACACTTTGGTTGAGGTGTAGAATAGAGCTCTTTAGCAGCCACCCTCAGCCTCTGAAGGAAAAAAACAATGGTTGCTGCACCTCGACCGTACCACAGCTCGTCGGCTAGGTTGATGTTGATGTTTTGATGTTGATGTTGATGTTGGTGTTGATGCTGATGTTGATGTTGATGTTGATGTTGATGTTGATGTTGATGTTTTGGTGTTGATGTTGATGTTGATGCTGATGTTGATGTTGATGTTGTTTTCGTTGATGTTTTCGTTTGTGTCACTCGTGTTAATCTTGTGCAAAGCTTGTGCTGTGCTTCCTCGTGGACACGCGGCACCCTATGATCTTCCTCCGGATAATTTCCAATGAGATGTTTCTTGTAACACACAGCCTAGTTTTATTACTTGTTTTCGTGCTTGTCGGAACCTTGGAGGGCAGGTGTTTTGATCCTGGACAAACTTTCGTTCACGGCTCGTCAGGGGGAAACGGTGGCCGTGGTGGGCTCTTCTGGAAGCGGAAAGTCCACAATTTTGCGTCTTTTATGCAGGTAACGGTTTCGTTAAACGATGGGTTGCATTTTTTCGGATTGGGTATGTTGTTGTTATTCCCTTTGAATTTGTTCCCCTCCACATGCCTTTTTGAAGTTGTTTGTCGTGCGTGGTGGTCATGACGCCATCGCTTTTGAGTGTGTTATGTACAAATCAGGCCACCGCAACAACAACAACAGACATCCCTACCAGCTGTAACAATAATATAATGTTGACTGCTAACAGGTTTTATGATCCCGATGGCGGCGTTGTGACCCTGGCGGGTCGGGACTTGTCTACCTACGGCGCGAGGGACATCAGCAACACCATTTCGTGGGTTACCCAGGAGCCACAGCTCTTTCCGATATCAGGTATGTGTGCTCGGGTTCGTGCTGCTCATGTCTTAATGTAGAGTGCGGTTGGTGCAAACCGCCAATGCCTCACGCGACTTTTTTCTGCTCTTCTTTATAGACAACACACCACCATATTGTATGAACATGCTCACCTTCAATGGCAGAACCCTCCAGCGTTTCTGTGGTTGGTACACGCACAGCACGCCCCACCCGGGAACATTCGGCATATACTCTTTTCCATTATGCTATTACGTATAATGCCAACTCTTTTGGCGTAATTGAGCGTTATTAAGAAGATCAGAGTAACGTGGTTGAGACTTTTTTTTTAGAATAGCGACAATACTTACGGAGGCACATGGTGTCCTGTTTTTTGTGTTCCGTATCCAGAAAAAACGCATACCAGGCAAACGATAGGAAAACAGGGCAGACACTATTCAAGCTTATGTGTAGTGACAGGTAATGTCGTCACCGGGCGGATGAAAAAGGGTGTGGTTGCGATGCATGCTAGGCTAACCGAAAAATTGGGTATTGCACACGGCCGCATGCTTGCATCAACATCAACAACGATTTTTTGTTTTTGATCGACATGCCATTCACACATCGATACGATCGATACATTATCACGGTAACGACATCATTGGTAGTTCTGTTGATGGTTACTGAAATTGTTAACACTTGGTATTGTTGGTATTGTTGGTATATTGTTGTGATTACACCAAGTTGGTGCGGTTGCTCCGCCCTCGACCGTCCCTAATTCCTGCAGCGACCCTCCCCTTTTACCCCTCAACGGGTCTGTGGCCGTTTTTTCGCCGTGCTCAGTGAAGGAGAATATTGCATACGGATTGCCAGAGGGCTCGTACAGCATGGACGACGTCTACGAGGCCGCAAAAAATGCCAACATTCACAGGTAACAGTAATGCAGCACTATCGAAGTACGAACTATACTGCTTACAGTATATTCTTATAATACACTAATACCTTGTACGGCACGGCTTGTCCAGAATGTTGCTACGCAAGGGCAAGAAGTTCCTGCGAGTTGAGGTGGAGAGTAAAAGGTCGTGATAAACACGCTCATAAAGTTCAGGCGTACGTCATACACGTCGATACATCGATACATCGAGTAACAGTATTGTTACTGTCACTACAGTGATAGAGAACGCGTACGGTAAACCCGTGGGAGCGTTCGGGGGCTGTGTTTGGGTGCCATGGCGGCAGTACATTTTTTTTCTTCGGGTAATGGCTAGATGCGGATCGATTTGATGGTTTGGTTTGCATGTAGATGGATTGGATCATTTCCTCGCACGGCGAATCCGTTCATTTCAAGGTGTGATATTATATCCCCTGACTCGCCGACAGAGTCGTGGCACAATCAATCCATCCACCTATCGCCCAATCAACCGACCAACAAATCACCGGTCGCTCAAACAACGGACAAGGCCAGCTCCTCGCCCAAGCCACTAACGAATCCACTAATTAGGGTTCCCCACGCAATAGGTCGACCAAGTCGACTACCGGACGAACAACTAAACCACGAATAGCCAAACCACAGCCCGTCTAACCCCTCTCCGCCCCCCCTCCGTGCGTCCGCCCTCTGCTGGTACTGGTGTCTCGTGTCAGTTTTATTTACGGTCTGCCTGATGGCTACGACACGCTTGTGGGGGAGGGAGGGGCCAGCCTTAGTGGGGGACAAAAACAAAGGGTGGCCATCGCGAGAGCCCTCATCAGAGATCCAGAGGTAAAGGAAACTCCCGGGCGTGGCACCCAAAGCAGCACGCCGCCGCCGCCGCAGCAGCAGCAGCAGATGTAGCCGTGGCAGTGGCAGCAGTACAAGCAGTAGTGGCACCAGTAGCGGCCGAAGTACCGTACTCGTGCAAGTATTTTGTAGTGATAGCAGCAGCAGATCAGCAGCAACACGAATCGGGGCCAAGTAGAAGGCACGGCTCGTTGCAGCTATTTGTAGCCCCCCCCCCGCCCTCCCCCCCCCGCTCTAGTGGGAGTCAAGGCAATCCCAGCCCTTTTGTTTTTTGTATTTGATGGGGCGGCATTTCGCAAATTCAGATTCATATGTACGTGCGCCGCTGTTGTTATTCAAATGGTAACGTTCCAGAAAATCGAGCTCCGCGATCAACCCTCTTCCCCCCTCGGTCTTTTTGTTCTGACACGTCATCGGCACGGCGTCATCACCGCTATTGCAGCATTGTTGTAACAATAATTTAATAAAAAATATTTTAAGGACGTCAGCCGTGAGTTCGACGACGCGCCACCTAGAGTGCACAAGTACCCTACTGCTGCCTTAAAAAATAGACCGAGCCGGTACCCTACTACGGCCTCAGTCTAATGAAGCACCAATTTGTGAGAGGTAATTCGTACAGCAAACTGTTGAGATAATTATTGGTGTATTGGTTGGTTGTGCATGATAAGTAATGGAATACAATGTCATCTTATATTATGTTCTGGCTATTAATAATGAAGCTTACTAAAAACTTGCGATCGATGTAGTACGCAGCTTGCAGAGATGAGTATCGGCCCTTAATTCGTCGAACTCACGGCTGACGTCGTTAGAATTTTTTTATTTACTGTGTTTGATGGTTGATGGTAGTATTAACAGTTGATAGTATTGGTAACGCCTTCGGAGCTAGACGTCGAAATGCTAATGTTGGCAAGCCGATTACGTCGTCGGACATATATGAAGCAGCTTGGGCTGCTGACGTAGGACGTGCATGGTATACCCGAAGCGCAACAACAGGGCCTAAAAGGTTTCCCTTCGGGATGTGGTTATGGTTGGACTCAAATCCCGGGGCTATCGCAAAAAGAGGGGGAACAAGCTCTTGAAACCCAAAGAAGAGGCGTTTAGACACCGCGATGTAGCACCACACCGGGCAAGCAAGTCCGAGTTGTGCACTGTTCATAGCCCAAACGAGTTAATAGCTAAACCGAAGGGGCGAGGTTAACACCAAGTCTGCGTTCTGCAGACGGACACAAACTGGAACACAAGCAAAAGTGTATGGAGCTTGGGCTTTTTTTACCCGGATCTCCAGGAGGATCCAAAAAAAAAAGAAAAAAAGTTTAGCCTGTACGACACGAGCGCAGCATGTTGGTATATCCCCTTACTGCCGCGCTCTTCCGCAGAATCTGTGGTTAACAAGATGGCGCTTGTCGTGATTTGGTCGATGTATAATACGAGGTACCTGGTATATGTTGGGTATATTTATGCGGTCCCAGAAGGGTGAGAGCATTACCTCGCGTTGTCGCATTGGTGAGCGAGTTACCCCCTCGCTAGCCCTAGACCCATGAAATGCTTTTAATGCATAGGTCGTGCATGGAAAAAACGCACAGAGTACCCAAACGTTGGAGGTGTCTCTGCTAGGAGTAGGAACGGTTCTCCATCTTTCGAAGGGGATGCGTGATCAATGGTCAAATGACTAAGGTAAGCAAAAAATGAGTACTCCCCACCACACACACCCATTCCCGTCGTCGGGATGCGATGGTCTATGCTCCCACAGACTACCGCCATGCATGGTGCCATGATACCACGATTACACCCCCCTCCCCCCCCAGGTGCTGCTGTTAGATGAGCCTACGTCAGCATTAGACGTGGAGAGCGAGAAGCTAGTGCAGGATGCTTTGGATAGAGCAGGGCAGGGGCGGACGGTCATCCTCGTTGCTCACCGCTTAGCAACGATCCAACGGGCGGACAGGATCCTTGTCATGCAGGTACGGCATAACTATGTTTCATACCAGTTTATCATAACGATGTATCATTCCAGTATATCGCATCAGCGTATCACACTAGTTTATGATAACAAGATACCACAACAGTGTATCTTGCCAGTATATCCTACTAGTATATCCTACCAGTACGTCGTCCTCGTTGCCGGCAGCTACGCGACCATCCGAAGAGCCGAGAGGATCCTTGTCATGCGGGTACGGTTTGCCAGAGTTGGCCTACCAGTTTAGCATACCAGTGTATCATACCAGTATATCATACCAGTATACCGCACAGGTGTACAGTACAGTATACCAGTGTGTAATCCTTGTTGTCTACTGCTTGAAAACCATCTACAGAGCCGACAGCGTCCTTGTCATGCAGGTACGGTGTACCAGTGCATTGTGCCAGTATATCGTACCAGTACATCATACCAGTATATCATACCAGTACCATGCAGGTATGCAATACATACCGGTATGCAATCCTCGATGTCCACTGCTTGGCAACCATATAAACAGCCGACAGGATCCTTGCCATCCAGGTACGGTATGCCAGCATATCGCACCTGTGTGTTATTTCAGAATATCATACTGTTGTTAATAGTATACTGCCACGTCACCATATATGCCTTCATCTGCCCGACCCTTGGAACAGGTTTTGTCAAGAGCAAAAGCAGCGTTGCAGACCAAGCACTCGGAAGTTACATATTTAGTACCGGGTATACTGTATCCCGGTAACCACCCCCCCCCCCCCCCGCCATCGTCGACTTACTCGGCGTGTTTTTCGTTTATTTTTTTTCAGGACGGTGCTGTAGTGGAGTCCGGGAGCCATACCGACCTGCTGTCTTTGGGTGAGTTTTGTGGTACGTTTGTCGCGGTATATCGGTTTAACAGTGGTCAGCCTCGCTTTATCGTTCTGTGTATGCATGCATGTTGTAGCTATGGTTTGTTTAATCGATTCACTAACCAGATATACATTTGTGTGCTTCGTGTGCTTGTGCTGTTGGTGTATAGTAACGTTTTAAGTAGAACGCCGAGCCAGGGAATGTATAGACACATGTGTATGGCGCTATCATACCGGGTTTAGTGCTACCAGTGTTTACGTCACGCGATTATGCCGTACCATCACATCTACGTTTTTTTTTTTTTTCCTTCAAATCTACGATTACTCTAGTTCCGGTAGACGTTCGATTGCCAACATGCGAAGGAAGCTCCCGTCCTCCGCCCATTCCTTCACCGCCCCCCACTTGAACAATCCCCTAATCCCCTGATTCCCTGATCCCCGTGTAACCCACAACAACGAACAAAGTTCACACTTACTAACACTTACTATTATATAATACCAGATATAGCCCACCACTATGCCCACTACTATAAAAAAAAACACCCCCGCACTTTATAACACTAATAATAGTAGAGAGTTAAATGAGGCACGATTGCCTCGCACGTACATGCCGTAGGTCGTGTGCGTTCCACAGCAACAAACAGCATGCAGTGTGTGTACCAGTGTCTATCTCGTATCATTCCAGGAACTGAAAGAGAAAGTTACTGCGGGGTCAGAAATGAGAATATAAAAACAGAAATTCTATTTTAGTGGAACACCAAAAAGAAAAATATTTACCCCTTCTTCCCAGATGGAATTACCCTAAACCTCCCTCTACTATTAATAAATAATCTCGAAATCCAGATTTCTGCTTTCTTTGGAATCCTTGAGCAACGCAGGACGGGCTAATGTGCCCTACCTGGTATGTGCCGAGTGTACAACGACTAGGGTGGCCACCCGCCTCTTCACCGGGATTGAGGGCGCCAGAATACATATCTCAACAGTCCCTTGAGTAGGTCTGCCGCAGGGCTCTCTGTCCGGAGCATTGGTGGGCGAGCTAGGGGTGTGTTCTGTCGATGTGTCTATTAAAGTTGGATTTTCAAG
Source organism: Undaria pinnatifida (assembly GCA_012845835.1). Lineage (NCBI taxonomy): Eukaryota > Phaeophyceae > Laminariales > Alariaceae > Undaria > Undaria pinnatifida. Next base: position 20,713,481 of record JABAKD010000009.1, read on the forward strand.
CATGTGGGGCAGGAGGTGGGCGTGTGATGCTGTTAAAGCTTACTCTACTGGCTACCTCTCGCCGTGATTCTCACGTGTGCGCAAAGGATATCACATGCCTCGTGGGGCTCCTTGGGAGTGAACCCTCCGGCGACGGTGTAGGCCGCTAACGAAGTCCACTCACTGCTGTGTCGCCTCTGGATTCTGGCTCCAGTCGCAGGACACCGAAAAAACGAAATAAAAAAACGAAAACTGCCCCTTAAAAACAATGACAGCAGCCTAATGTCCCCAAAACCTTGGCAGCAGCAAGGCGATCGCGGCCAACTCGAGACGTCCTGCGACGAAACACAAACCACGAATTAGCGTAAATTCGTCCGCTCCTGTAGGCACCGGGGTTGCGGAAATCGGCCTCGTACAGCTCTCGCAATCAAACATACCGCGATATTTTGCTACCACACAGACGCTGCACAGCAGACAGGTAGACAAACCGACAGATTGATTAAATTACGGAAGCCTGTACGCACCCCGCCAAGGCTTTTTTGCCTTGCAAGTCAAGATACGGCCTCGGTTGCTTTCGCTCCCTCGTTGTTGCCTCATTGTAGCACACTGTTATAAACACGCCTGGAGAACTTCAATCCTTACCCCACCACCCCTCCCCGCCCCGAATATATATATATATATATTTTTTTTTTCTCATCTTTTTTTGTGTTGTTCTCGTGTGAGCAGGCGGGGTGTATGCGGAATTGTACAAGCACGGGGAACAAGTTGCCGCCATTTAGGATGGAGCATGTTACTACTAGTGCTCGAGTCTGGGTGCTCGTCGCGTTTTGGCTACTTTTCCCTTTGTCTCTGTAATCGGTTTACACTTTTGTTTTTATCTGAGCAGCGTTGTAGAGAATGGAGGCATCAGCGTTGTAGAGAATGGAGGCATCCGTTAAAAGTAGCGGTGACATAAATGGACAGGCAGGATGGGGAGAGTGGCTGTAAAGCCCCCCCCACCTCCGTCCCTCGATGGGAACAAAAATGGTCCAAGCAGGAAGGGGGAGGGGCTAAATATTTCTTCTCCTTTCCCCGCCCCTCGATAGAGATTAAAGGCCGGTAGGCAACCGGGGGGGGGGGAGGGTACATTTTACTCTCCTCCCCTCCCCGCCGCGCCTCCTCAGGTTTAGCGTGAAGTAGACTCAAAATGTGATTACTAAGGTGGGCATTTGTGCCGATGACAAACTTGTTGCCAGGTACCTGGTATGGTTTAGAGGGCTTGAGGGTGGCATTATTATGGTTGGCACATAATCATAGCGAAGCGTTTTGTTGTGGTTGGAGTGATATGATTCCATTTCAGTGGTAACCACACCCCCTACACGATAGCACCGCGTCGGTTCTACTCTCAGCTCCTGGCATGCGCTATTACCTTCACGCCAACTCGTCTCAAGCGATCTGAATAAGATATTAGTGGTTCGTTATGTAGGATCAGCTGCTCTGACTGCGGCGGCGACAACTGTATTTGTGACAGTCATTGAGCGCGCGCATCGCGCCCGAAACTAGCTTGTTTTGCTTGTTTTTGCTTGCGTTTGCTTGCTTTCGCCTGCGCTCGCTTGTGCTCGCTTGCCTCCGCTTGCTTTTGCTTGCTTTCGCTTGCTTTCGCTTGCGTTGGCTTGCTGTCGCTTGCTTCCGCCTGCTTCCGCTTGCGTTCGCTTCCGTTCGCTTCCTTTTGTTTGGTTTTGCTTGCTTTCGCTTGTGTTCGCTTGCTTTCGCTTGCCTTTGCATGCACTCGCTTGTTGTCGTTTGCCTCTGTTTGTTTTCGCTTGTCTTCGATTGCTTGAGATGGCTTCGCTTGCCTTCGTTTGCGTTGGCTTGCGTTGGCTTGCGTTGGCTTGCGTTGGTTTGTTTTCGCCTGCCATGGCTTGCTTTCGCATCTTTTTGCTCGCCATCGCTTGCAATTGCTTGCAATCGCTTGCTTTCGCCAGCCTTCGCTTACTTTCGCATGTTTTGCCTTCGATTGCTTAAGATGGCTTTCGCTTTCGTTCGCTTGCTTTGGCTAGTTTTCGCTAGTTTTCGCTTGCTTTCGATGGCTGTCGCTTGCGTTCGCATGCGTTAGCTGTTCTTTGCTTGCTTTCGCTTGCGTCCGCTTGCTCTTGCTTCCTGTCGCTTCCTTTCGCTTGCTTCCGCTTGTCTTCGCGTGCTTTCGCTTGTCTTCGCTTTCCTTCGCTTGTCCTCGCTTGTCTTCGCTTGCTTTCGCCTGCCTAGTTTTTCTTTGGTTTGGTTTGGTTTATTCTGGTTAGTGACGGCCAGCCCTCAATGCCTACCAAGCGCGAGGGTTGGTAGCGTTGGCGAGGCACATAAGTAAACGATTTTTTGCGGGAGACTAGCAGCAGACGTGCCCTGAGCGAACTAAGTGCCTAGAGGTAGTTTAGAGTGGCGGTAGCGGTAGCCCATGGGAACTTAGCAGGAGGGGGGCTTTGGGTGAGAAAATGGATCGGAAAGTGCGATGAGGGAGGGGGTGGGTGTTCCAAAGGGTGTTACGTTTCGAATGGCGGGAGTGCCAGACATTGATTTGAGGGTCATACAACCGACAAGTCTGAACTAACCGGTTTTGCGGACAGAGGTGTTTGCCCGGGGCTTGTATTTTCAGTGTTCGCGTATGCATGGTCCCGATGGGGAGCCAGGAGGGTGGGAACTTAGCTTTTGTGCCGGAAGTCTGCGCCGGGATATTATTTGGCCAATTCGGTATGATAGTATTTTCTATGAGATAATATCAGGTGCTACGACGTGATATAAAAAAGATGGTGTGATGTTATTCGTAATGCGTTACTTCATATGATGTTATGCGATATGATACAGCATGATCGTAGCAAATTACGCCTTTGTCGGATCAGTTTTGGCACTTGCGAGATTCCCCGTACTGGTAAAAGGTTTGTGTATGGCGACGTGGCGATTGCGAATGTGTAACGGGGTGAGGCGGTAGAGACGGGATGGAGGCGGGGGCGGAGGACGATAATACAGCATAACAGCGCCCGTCTGGCGCTACTGGTGAGCTGCTATGTTTATTAACAGTAGAATATTAGTGCTACTGGCGCTGTTGCAGTCGAGCTACAGCTGTTGTTTCAGTATGTAGTGCCACGGCTATCACAATAGAGCTATTGTTTTTACTGTCACAGCAATATTAATAGTGCTACTATTAATACCGCCTTCAGGACTATGGAAAGGGGTGATCGACGGAGACAATCAATTTTGTGCAACTTGCTAATTTGCTTGAGGAGCGCACGCACACGGCGATGCAGCTTGCAGCTTTGCTGGCTTCTGTAGCCGTACAAACAGCCTGTCTTCGTTGCTGGCTTTGATGTTGGTGTCGACTGGTGATGGCATGAACATTATCAAAGCAATAGAGGCGATACAGCAATCAAATTTGTCAAAAGTGGCATGATACGGTTAACAGGCCTGTTCAGTCCCTGGCGTCCTGGAAGGGTGATACCTAAACACGAAACATATCGCCAAGGCGATCGGCTAGGGCGTGATAGTTGTGAGAAAATTGTGATGGTCTTACCAGGTAATAATCTAGTTGGGAGGACGAAGGAAAAAGCAGTGATAAAAAGTATACGTCTTGCTGATTTCGCGTTCAATACCTCCAGACCAATATTCCCAACGTGTGTTGTTCGTGTGTCCTTCGTTCTCTGCTCGTTGTCATGTTGTCATTGGGTGTCTTAACTCCCCCCAAAAGGCGTTGGAACGCTTGGAACCTGGAACGATAACTCGGTTTGCTGTTGATTGGTTATCAAATCGAATAGATTCGTGGCGTTCCCACCGTAACCGTGTATTGTGGAAGAAGAACATGTCCCAGAGTAGTTGATATTGTGCAGCAAAACCGAAGGACCCACTTGGAAATATATTTGCGGCAACTGATTGGTGCTGGGAGTGTTTTTCCATGTCTGGGAGTGTTGCTTCACACGGTGGAGGCCCACGAGGGTATGAATGACCATGGGATGACTCAGGACTCACGGCGTGGAAGATATGGGGACGCCATAGGGATCGCCTGCGGCAGGAGCCACGCGATACCGCCATGGCCTCACCAAGAGGCTCACGACTCACCAAGAGGCTGACGAGGCAAAATGCTGGGTTGCGAACGAGGCTCTGGGGACATATTTTAGGGCAAAAGTGAGGCACCGATGTTCGTAGACGTTTCAGTAGTCTTCGTCGAGCCACAAGGGCAATAATATCACAACTTCTAGGTCTGTCCTGACGGTGCCACTTGGATGGCTAGCACCGTCTTCTGTGAGGCTTACCTTGCGATATATTTGCGTGCAAAGCTGTTCTTCATGCCAGAAGCAATCGCTGCCGAAGTGATACGGTACCTCTGCCCTAGAGTCGAGCTAAACCGTTGCGCAGTAGTCCCGACACAAAAATCAGTCGAGCGTTCATCTGTTCCGGTCGGGTGCCCATAATTCACTAGTTCACATCGGGCAGAGACAGGTTGGAATGGAACGAGCGAACCCGAACAGCCTCGTTCTATTCCAACCGTCCCAACAAGGTCGAAATAACTTAAGACACACCCTCAGCTTACTTCAATCGGAAGGGAACCTCCTCGGATTTTCGGATTTCGATTGCCAGTCATGGCTATTTTGCGGCGCAGGCACTCACTCGATTGGTCATCCTTCATCACCTTACTGACCCCCACGAAGTTGCAGCTCCTTCTGCGCCGCCTGTATCTATTTGTGGTTGAGTAGAGAGAAAGATGTTTGGTGCCCACAGTTTTCTGATTAGTCAAGTTTTTGTGTTGGAATGTTTGGTTGGTGGAAAATCCTTGGTAGACATTTTTTGTCGTTTATTTGCAATCGTAACGTATTCTAACAAGAAACGGCCAATCAGAAAACTGCGGGCACGAAATGTCAGTATTGTGATCGGTCGCTTATTATATGTTATTATATGTTGGAATGTTTGGTTGGTGGAACATCCTTGGTTGACATTTTTCATCATCCGGAATCGTGACGTTACTTCCTGAAAAAAATGATCAGTCAGAAAACTGCGGGCACGAAACGTCTTTTTCTAAATGACCAATAAAAAAACTGCGGGCACAAAGTGCCTCTCATTTCGTGCCCGCAGCTTTCTGATTGGTCATTTTTTTATGTTGGAATGTTTGGTTGGTGGAAAATCCTTGGTTGGGAAAAATTGACCCGTCAGAAAACTGCGGGCACGAAATGTATTGCTCTCTAGGCAGCTCGTGAACCTTCTCGGGTTCTTCGTGCACGGATATGTCAAAACAAAAAATAGGTTCCATTTCCCTCCCTTCCCTCTCCCTTCCTTCCCTCTCCCTCCCAAAAATATTTACTCACGCTCCGCAACCATCACGAATAATCGAACGCCGGACGATGATACCTAAAGCCATCAGCAGCAGCAGCAGCGCCGCGCACACGACGCGCTTGGGTATGTTGCTCCACGCCCGGGGCTCTGCGTCACGGAAACCTGCTTGAACGCAATCCTTCTTTCAGACGAGCCGTTCTCGGAGAAACAACGCACGACCATGGCAGGGCAGCCGAGTAGCTGGAGAACCTTCCGGAAGGGAGCCGACCGGTGTACGGGAATCGCGTACTTCTTAATGGGTGGTATAAGGTTCCCCTTCGAGATATGGGTGACGTGAAATCCCGGGAGTATCGCAAGGCGAAAAGGGAGTAACAAGTAACACACGTATGTATAGCTTTTTTGGGCGAAATGTGAGGAATGGGTTAATGTATTGCTCGAAGGAGAGAGTAGGATAAGTAGTCAGCAGGAGCTCCTTCTGAGTACTGTTCTTTCTTTGGAGCAATACAATGGCTGATGCCACAAGTTCCCTCCACTATGTGTTAGCCGTGGGTACGCGTTATACTATTATACGCATGAACCTCAAATCCCACAATCCAACCCCTCCCCCGATGATAACTCAGTAGACAAAAGAACATTTACAATGTTGGAACTTGATAACCAGGTAATGAAAAAACGAGTAGAACAACAAATTCAGGCCCGTGTATGAATGGCGGCAATATGGATAATACGAAATAGATTTGCGTAACTATTCGGACCCGTGTGTGAACAGCGGCAATATGTGTAGACATGCAAAACAAAATGCTCGCGGTTCACACATGACATGACTGGTGAGGCTCATAACCCACAGAAACGATGCGCGGCAAGGCTGTCTCTGTGACAAGAGGCACGCAGAGTGCATCATAGGTTTGTGGAGAACGTTTGTTGTGATGATGGAGGACATTGACTAGTTGAAAAGGTGTTCTGCAGCCAAATGTGGAAACACAGAAGAATGATCAACGTGGGCGTGGCAACAACCTCATGATAGCGGGACGATGCACCCACTACTGTAGGACCACGATGGATGTGGTCCACAGCTATTGTACTGGCAGACTATCCGCCCTAGATCAATCTGATACTTATAGTAGCAAACTACATTCCCTACGATAACATCAACGCTCCGCTAGGGGCAATTTGAATCTACAATATTATACGGAGCGAGGAAAAGGAGCAACCTTTACAGTCTCGCCGCACATTGCTTTTATCCGAAATTCAACTAGATAGGTATGGACCTCAAGCCTCATAGTCTATAATCCAACAATATGACACTAAAAGGCGGTCGGGCACGGAGAAAAACCGTCAATCTGAAAACATCGTTTTTCGAACTTAGCTCTTTGGGACCCAGGTAATAGGGTTCCAATATCGCGGCATGTATGTGCGGTGTTTTCAACCTCCCAGGAATAACGTGCGGCAGTAGGATTATCGTCATGCTGGAGACCCAGGCTATGGTAGGGGGGTCCCTTTTTGGGCCTTGAATTTCAGTGACGAGGGGTCACTCGCGCGAGTAACCCCTTCGTTCTTTTGCAATCTTACGTTTTCTTCATGTTTTATATTGACGAAGTCAATCCGCAATGCAAAGGTAATCTAAGCTGCTACAAAACAACTGCCTAAACCGTTTTCATCCGCGAGGTACAGAGTCACTCGTGCGAGTGGCTCAAACACACCAGTGAAAACGGGGGGACCCCCCCTACCGTAGCCTTGGTCCTGAGCGCGTGTCGTACAGTTACTGACGATGCAGCTCGGACGCACCCTCTACCCTAACAGCCCGGGTGGCTTGGTGTGGCCAACCAATGCTAGCAGCTGTAATCGTCATGTGTTTCGACATTTTTCCTCCCTGAAGCCCCGAAGGGGTTAGAAGTTAGAAGGGGCTTAGTGCCATACGCAAGCCAAAGAAGGCATATGTTTTACGTCTATTTATATGCCGCAAAACACCACCGGGCTTGATGTCATATATCTATTCTCATGAATGATACAATACCGCTAAACACGTCTGCCTTTCTCTCTGTCTCTCTGTCTATGACGTGGTCTCGCCACTCAGAGCGTTTTAGCCCCGTCTTACCGTATGGGTGGGGAGGGTGGGCGACACAACCAGCAGAACACCAGGTGGTCTCGTGCCCCGCCGAACCGTGGCCGTGGTGTGCTGAGATTCCCCGACAATCCCGAGGCAGTACCCACAGTTTAAGCCAGCCTTGCTGCTGAGGTACAATTTTGACAGTCGATTCTGGCCGCTGATTGGCTATCGAATCCTTGCCAGACGGCCGTTGACTCTTCTCTAGAAGGTTGGTGTTGGACAGGAACGTTCCAGCCTTGGAGCCATAGAGGTTCCGCCGCAGGCAGGAAGGAAATGATCCCGTCCCCCAGTTCAGAAATAACTCCGTATTTCTACAACTCGGACCAACCGGTGATGAAAAAGCGACCCGCCGGATCGATATTGCCCTGCGCGGTGTAGAAGCCCCGACCTCATCGGCTGATCGCTGATAGGCTGTGGCTCCTGGAGTCAGCGGCGCCAGGGGAGGTTGGAGTCACATCCCCACGTATCATGAACCCCTCCATACATATACAACTCTAACAATCCGGGGCGAAAACAGTGATGTCCTTGGTTGATACCGCCCCGCACGGTGTGGAAACTCCACCCCCATCCACTGATTGTTGATTGGCTGGGGTTCATGGACCTGACGCGCTGCGAGAGGTGACCCTCGGGCCAACGTCGGGGTCCCGTTGCACCCGGGGAGGATAAGGTCCCCTCCCCGGGTCAGAAATCATTCCATATATATGCAGCTCCAACAACACGGGGACGAAAACAGTGACCCCCCGGGTCGATACTGCCCCGCACAGTGTGGAAATCCCACTCCCATCCATTGATCGTTGATTGACTGGGGCTCATAGAGCCAGCGCGCTGCAAGGGTTGCCCCTCGCGCCAACGTCGAGGTCCAGTCGCACCCGGGGAGGGTAAAGCCCCCTCTCTGGGTCATAAATCCTTCCATACTCCAACAATCCGTGGACGAAAAAAGTGATCCCTCGGGTTGATACCGCCCCGCACTGTGGAAACCCCACCCCCATTCACTGATCGTTGATTGGCTGGGGCTCATAGAATCAGCGCCCTGCAAGGAATGCCCCCCCGGCCAACGCCGAGGTCCCGCCGAACTCGGGGAGGATAAGGTCCCTTCCCCGGGTCAGCAATCGTTCCGTTCATCTACAACAACAGTACAACTCCACATCCTCGGGGCGAAAGGACATCACAGCAAACTATAAATACGACGAGTAGTACTATGCCCTACCCTATATAATAGATGGGCAACGCGATCTAGCGCCACGGGCGGAGCCGTGGCGTACCGCTAGAATCGACATAATATCGATATTGGTAGTAGCAGAGTCCGTCCTCCGCGAAAGAAAAGGGGAACGCTGGTACACTGTGTGCGTATGGTAAAAAGTGCCATCGGGTACAAGCTAATACGCAGCGTGTAAACTAGCTAAGACACAATAGCGCAAGGTATTATATTGCAATACCACCCACCGACCACACGATGACACGCCACCGCTTGAAGTCGCTTCGTTGGCGTAGATGACTATGCTAAAATGCGATGCAGTATGCACCGTACACGCATGCAGAGCGGCGGCAACAACAGACAACAGCAAGCCCCTTTAAATTCCTGCCCCGCACACAAGCATACCACGGCAGCAGCACACGGATAAAACGGCGCTCTGTCTGGGCACCATCACCGTGCCCCAATCGCGTGCATATCTAAATGGAAACAAGGGAGCATATTTTCAGGCACATGAATCACAATATACATGTCTCAGATACATTCAATGTAGGCCTGGCAAGCCAAGCACTAAGTTGAAGGAAACCAGAACAAATTCCCTTCGGCCCTGTAAACGGGATCACACAGAGCAGTTCCCACCTACCTGGCAGTGTGATGATTCCGGTCGCAAGCCTACGCCGAAGCGCAGCAGGCGTGCCGCTCTCTCTTTGGCATACACCTCCCCTCCCTGATCATACATACACCTTCATCCATAGGAAAAACATTCTCTACGTAAGAAGTTTGCTGTCGCCTTGCACTGTTGCTACCTCTTTGTCGAAACCCCGAGCCATTGTTTGTTTGTTCCAGCTAAACGGAAGCTAAACAGGGCCACTTAGGTGCACGAAGCAAGATAACCCTATTCGTACGACAACAGTTGTGATATTTGGTCTACTATAATTGCATCGACTACTTCTACATCCACCGCCATGTCGACGTTGTGTTGAAACGCGTGGTGGCATGCACGCGTGTGAACGGCTGCCCCCATCAGAGGTACCATGAAATCGAACCTTGTGCACGGCAGCCCCCCACCCCTCCCCCCGCCGCTCCCAATGAAAACACTACAAGACCCGTTGGTAACATCAACCTTTTATGTAAGCAACAGCCTCCCTAAACTTGGCATCATTATTGGCGCGAAAGCGATAAAAATAAAACAGCCGAATAAAAACAACTGACCCAAAAGGAGACGATTGTAGTGACATGTTGGGGAGGGGGGGATATCTGCTTGGTGGGCGTCACTCTTCTATACGATCAGTTACACCACCAGTACCCTACCCCCCTAACCAACTCGCACTTTTGCTTTTCCATTGCACTTGGACGCTTAAAGCCGTAGCCTTGCCCATGAAACCAGGGACTACGCACGTTAACATCTCAAGGTTCCCATGGAACACATGCGTCCGTTTATTTCCTCGCTCGGATCGGCGCGGAAATTGTGCGAATACTTCAACCAACCAGACAATATTTTTGGGGGACAATCTTCTTCCTTCCCGACACGGGGAGAAAATGTAGCTTATGTTTACGGTTTTGTTAAGACACTACAGCGGCTCGGCGAGAAATCCGCAAGACGGAGATCCCGCTAAAAATGCAGCCAGTGTAGCCACCAATCAACCGCCGTGGAATGCGCCTGCTGGGGGGCGGGACCGCCATGTATGTGGTACCGCTCGGTGTTGCCGGTGCTCTTTGTATGTCTTGTCTTGACAATATTATCTCGTTACTCTCTGGAAAGCATCGATCAATTGTCGCAGCGAGTTTTGTCGAAGTTCTCATTGGCGAAGTCCCAGTTCACAAGGTTCCACCAGGAATCTGTGAAAAGTAAAGTAGCGTACAGCAACGGGGGTACAGCATCGGGGGATGGAAGGGGGGGGGGGGGGGGCTTTAAAAGGCAAGGTTCTCTATATTAGCAGTTGATGATAGATAATTTTAGCTGCCTCCATAGAAAATGGCGGCAGAAACGTCCGCTGCACGCCCACGGCAGTCTATTCCTCGAGGTGCGTGCTTGACAAGCAAGGACGCATGTATGTAGGATATACTGTAGCGTACCGAATACCGGTATAATGTAGGACGGGCTTGTCGTTTCCTTTCAGCGAATGAGGCGAACAAGGGGAGAGGCACTCACCGATATAGTCGCCGCGGCCGTTGCGGTAGTCGATGTAGTACGCGTGTTCCCACACCTTGGCGGGGGAGGGTTAATGCATCACCATTGACATCAGCAGTGGCATCCCGCACAGCAACGCCATGTATGTGGGGAAACAGGCAAAGAAACGTAGTGAGACAAGCCGGCAAGAGCCATGGCGATAATAAATACTGTTATATTTTGCATTTCGTACTGTGCAGCATGAGCTTCAACGTCGTTCACTCATAAACATCCATTATCCACAGACGAAAGAGAAGGAAGCGTTGCCCGCTTGTTTTGCGTACAAAGGCGCTTATCCGTAACATAGAGACTAATCCATACGTGGTGAGTGGAGGCTTTCACCGCACAGCCAGCCAGTCCCGGTGGTGGATGATATTCACGATGTCATATCGCATGCTTGATGATCGCGACTGGATATCGTTGCCCGCCAGTGAATCGGGGGGGGGGGGGGCTACTGCGACGGGTCTTTAGCCAAACGACAAGATTGTTCATTGCCACGCATGGTAACTTCGGAACGATTTTTTAAAGGCAGAGTCAAAAGCGTAAACAGGCTGGTGAAACACATACATGCAGACAGTCGACGACACCCGTGCCTTGAAGCAACTTGTCTGTCGCGTTACGAGCTATGTTCACTGTTCAACGGCTACACCGTCGTCATCGATCGGTAGATCAACACGAATAGATCCAAACCAAGAGGCAAGGAGATAAAATGGCCTCCACCCCCTGATAACGTGTCTCACCGTTCACGCATCAAAACGTGGCGTCTTCATTCTAAGCGCACGACGAACAGCACAATCAAGACTACCAGGTACATAAGAACAAAAAAAAAACAATATGATATCAACCAAAGCGATCAATCAATCAAATCAACCACTTTACCGGTGGAGGCCATCTAATAAATCACTCACTACCCGCGGGAGCCATCGGTTAAATCAAGCAAGGCGATCAATCAATCGAAGCAACCCCTTTCCCGGCGGAGGCCATCAAGTAAATAAATCGCTACCTGCGAGAGCCATCAGTCAAATCAGCCAATCTGCTGGCATAAGTGCATGGATCGGTCGAAGTTATGAATCAATCAACCGCCCTTTGATATTCAGCAAAATCAAATAAATCAAATCGATCAGCATTGGACATGGAGTGTGGACTCACATCACAGGTGAGGAGAGGTATGCCGTTGCTCTCCACGATAGGGTTGGACGCGTCATGAGTGTCCACCACCTGACAACCACAAACCACCAACACATCAACGCCATAATGAAATATTGCCATATCAGTAGCAGCACGCAGCGGGGAGGGGCGGGTCCGTGACAACATGCAGGGGTGGGGGAGGGGGTCGTGTCGGAGCTTGCGCACGGGGCTGATGCTATTCAGCTGGGTCCAGAGTAAGCAAGGTACCAGCACACACAGTATAACGGTAGCAGACTATATGTTACAAGTGCGAATAGTGAAGGTTTTCAGCACAAGAACGACGGTAAACACTGCGCCAATTTGCCTCTTCACACCATGACACCTGCGCAGAGCAGTTCATTTCCGCGAGCAGATTATTCCCGCGCCACTGAGCATCATACATACTGAAGTATTAGCCATACACCGACATTGATACACTCTTAGTCGGGGGCATCAGCATCGGCATCGATCGATCGATCGATCATCGGCGGTGAAAACCCCTTCGGGAAGATAGCACATTACCCGTTCCGTTCTCGAGGAGAAGAACTAAGTCATGCCGTCAATACAGTACTTTATTACTGTATTTTGCTTTAACGTTTTCTTACCGCCTGAACTCCACACAACTTGCCACGACAGCAGAGTAATATTAATAGTGGATAACAACAACGAGCCCGTCAACAAACTTTAACAAACTCTCTTCCATCTGTTCGGAAGTAAAAAATAGTCCTCCCTGTGCACGACGCATTCTACGATGTATCATATAGAGGCCGCACTTACCTTCGTCTGAAAACACGATGTTTCCTGAATTACTCAAGGCACTCCTTCACCGAAAATGGTCGTGACTAAGACTAAGACTACGACGGAAGACGTGCGCTACGATCGAGGTGAACCACTTTTTTTCTGACGTTCCAGAATTTGGAAGCTTAATACCTCTCCCGAAAAACTGATTGATTTGAAAAAAAAAAAAACTGCTACCGGATAAATCTTCCCAAGGAAGGTCTAGGACCTAGGTCGAGAGTCATTCATGGGAAAAAATAAGCTATTTTTCCGACGATTCGGGGTTAGTCAGTCCCGCTATTCAGGAACCATTTCCGCCAAAAAAAGGTATACCTCTATCGTACCAGGTATGATTCATATGATTTGTTTTGCATACCTGGGTCACGGAATTTTTCATCATCATTCATCATCATCATCGCATCCGGTTCATCTGATTCACAATCTGATTTTCGTTGCACACCTAGGTCGTCACGGGATTTTTCATCATCATCCATCATCATTCATCATCGTCGTCGTATATACACATATGTACCTTGTAGCGCTTTTATTGTTGTTTTCTAAATCAGTTTCTAGGTTAAGAAGGCCACAAATGTGGATAATGCCTAACACGCCTAAGACATGCCTAAGACATGCCCAAGACATGCCTAAGACATGCCTAAGACACGCCTAAGACATGTCTACGACATGATGTCTCAATACTCCCAAACTGAGGAACCACACAAAAAAGCGGCTCGTCTCTATCGCACTATAGCACGTTAAAAAACCGTCGCATGTAAGACATATCATATACCCCCTCCCTCCCTCCCTCCCTCCCCCCGGGTCTAGTCTATAGTCCAACGGACTAGAGCCATGAATTATACCGAAATGACACCGCCATTACACTCCCCCCCCTCCCCCCCCCCCCGTGTATGTCTCAGGTACGCAATGATTCCAAACGTTTGGAACTCCTGTATATATATTATGTTGGTCTGGTACCGTGACGGATCCGTCTTCAGTCTGCACGAGCCAGGCCCAACCAGAGGCAAAGTGTCCAGAAGCAGACGTGTTAAACGTGTCCTGGAAGGAGCCAAAGCTGCCGTAGGCCTTGTTGATTGCGCGCTCCACAGGGCCATTGGGCTCACCACCCCCCGATGGCGAAAGGGAGTTCCAGTAGAAGTCGTGGTTGTAAACCTTGCAAGATCAAATGGTGGAGGGGGGGGGGGCGCAGGGCACAGGATGGGAGGGGGGGGGGGGGCTTTCACCGACCAGGCAGACATCGCGTGCACCAAGCACCAAGCACCAAGCACCGTGAGGTGTTCGATGGATCGCATGAAGGGTGGGTTGCATCCTACAAAGAGCTACAAGCGAGGCGGACTTCCGCACACCTTGTGCGTACTTTCTTGCATGTGGGATGAAAGCTTCGATTAATTAGTTTATTTTCTGGTGTGGCCACTTTTAGAGACAGCAATGGAGATACCTTGTAGCTGCCTCGTGAGTGCCTTCCCACATTTACATTGAGTCATATCGTTCCCCTTGCGCGGAGATGAGGTTATCCATTCCGCACAATGTGATCTAACTCGATCACCATGTGGGTTGCCGCCGTGAAGCGAGAAAAAAATGACGGCGCCCACCCTGGTGGTCAACAGTAGCTCACGCAGTGAGAGGCGACCTACAGCGTCGTTGCCAGCCGACGCTAACCCCAGCAACAACAGCAGCAACAGCGGCAGCAGTGCGAGTGGGGTTGGAGTATTTGTGTGTTTGTCTTCTTAATATAATATGTGTTTCACCATTTCACCATTGACTCCGCATCCCTTTCCGGGCGGAAAGGGGGGGTGGGGCTTACAACGAAGGCGATGCTTTTGCCAGTGAGATGCAGTATGCCTCCGGACAGATAGGTATGCAGAACTAGAAAATAGATGCAGCATGTGGTATCAATCGCCTTCTACTACCGGAATGTTGACGCCAGAGTATGAGGTACATGCACCAACTCCTACTCTTAACTACAAGCGCAGCATTATAACTCTTATTACTCAGGCCGGATGGTTGACATATATGCTCGGCATATGACACTGAAGAAGCGGAAGCTGCGCGGTGCGGACGACATATATATTTGGTACGAGCGTAAAAATCGGCGCGCTTCGCGCGCCCTATTTTTTATCATTGAGTTGTGCCAAGCAAAGGTCGTAGCTGGTGTCCACGGAAACAAGTGCATTCGTCACGGTATCGCATCGGGGGCTCGCCGCTTTCGTCCCAAACTCGCTGGAGCAGGTAGAAGCGGTGTGAAGACGTGCTGTCGCTGTGGTGCCTGCCTGTGCTGCTGCTTGGATCGTTTCCGGACAACAGGAAGCGCGGGCTTCGTGGTGTTGGTGGAGTGTTGTGTGTTGCTTCCCCCTATCCTCCCCGGGTTGCACTGGCTATATGTGCGAGCCCTAACCAAACATCGTTCGGCCAGCGTCGTTGAGTTTTCCATACCGTGAGAGGCGGTGTCGATTCAGAAGACATCGTTTTCGTTCACGGGGTGTTGGAGTTGTGGAGATACAGAGCGATTTATGATGCGGACATGGGGTCCTATCCTCCCCGGGTGGCGCTGACTCTACGCGCTCCAGCCAATCAGCGATCGGCCAACGGGATTGAGGTTTTCACATCGTGCGGGTTGGTGCCGAACCGGGGGACTGCCGTTTTCATCCCCGGGGTGTCGGAGTTGTAGCGATACGGAGGGGTTTCTGAACCGGGGATTGGTACCTATCCTCCCGGGGTTTCCCTCGGTTTACGCGCCTACGCGCCCAAGCCAATCAGCGATCGGCCCGCGGGATCAAGGTTTCCACACCGCGCGGGGCGGTGTCGACCCGGGAGAACTCGATTTTCGTTCCCGGGGTACCGGAGTTGTAGAGATATGGAAGGATGTCTGAACCGGGGATGGGGCCGTATCCTCCCCATGTCTTATTTGCTCTACGTGCTCCAGCCAATCAGCGATCGGCCCGTGGGATTGAGGTTTCCACACCGTGCGGAGCAGTGTCGACCTGGGAGAACTCGATTTTCGTCCGTGGGGTGTCGGAGTTATAGAGATATAGAAGGATGTCTGAACTGGATATGGGGGCCTATCCTCCCCGGGTTGACCTCGCTTTGCGCGCTCCAGCCAGTCAGCGATCGGACCGTAGGATTGGGGTTTCCACACCGTGCGAGACGGTGTCGACCCGAGATAACCCGATTTTCGTCTCCGGGGTGTCGGAGTTGTAGATATATAGAAGCATGTCTGAACCGGGGATGGGGCCCAATCCTCCTCGGGTGCAATATACCCCCGCCGCGCGCGCCTCGCTCCCTGATTGGAGATACGGAGGGTTTTATGATCCGGGCATGGGGTCCTATTCTCTCCGGGTGGCGCTGGAACGACGCGCTCCAGCCAATCAGCAATCGGCCGACGGGATTGGGGCTTGGACACCGCGCGGGGCGGTGTCGACCCGGGGGAACTCGATTTTTGTCCCCGGGGTGTCGGAGTTGCACATATATGGCAGGATGTCTGAACCGGGGCTGTGTACCAATCTTCCCCGAGTTGCCCTCGCTCTACGCGCCCCAGCCAATCAGCGATCGGCCCGTGGGATTGTGGTTCCACACCGTGCGGGGCGGTGTCGACCCGGGATAACTCGATTTTCGTCCCCCCGGGTTGTCGGAGTTGTGGAGATATGGAAGGATGTATGAATCGAGGATGGGGCTCAATCCTCCCCGGGTGCTGCGGGACTGGGGGGTTGTCCCGAGGAGCAACTTCCGCCATGCGTGCCTCGACCCCTGATTGGCCGAGGATGGGCTGGGGGGGATCCCTCGGCCAATGGGGTTGGGGCTCGGAAAACGCAGGGATGAAAGCCATATGCCTATTGCATTATATTTTGACGTATCTGCCTAGCAGCAACGCTATCGTTGAAGCATGCACTTGCCGCCTGTAAAGAAAAGCGTTTGACGACAATTCTCGAGATCCATTACATACGCACAGTACTACAGGAGAAATCGTCTTGTTAATAATAAGGTGGTACTAAGTACTATTTAGTGAAAAAACGAAGTGGATATCATGAACAACACATCTCACAATATCTCCGATCCCGTTTAACCTACGGTGTTTTTTATTAAACGAAAAAGCTTCAGATTCTATCAAGTACGACCCTCATCATGCTCCATCTGCTCTATCAAGTACGACCCTCATCATGCTCCATCTGCTCTATCATGCTCTATCATGCTCTATCATGCTCTATCATGCTCTATCGTGCTGTATCAGGCACAACCGTGCGTATAACTTCCGCGTGGTGGGTAGTATACTACCTACCGCGGGTACAGCAGCAGCAGCAGCAGCAGCAGCAGCAACAACACTCTACCGTAGTAGTACCATAGTTACAAGTAGAGGTATGCATGCGTTTTGGTGAGTAGGTACAGTATGCATGTATGTGCGTGTACCTGAGCGGCGTTATTGAACACCGTGCCCGTAGTTATGAGCATGATTTCCTCAGCGGTTAAGCCTTCTAGCGAGGAGTCCGCCTCGATAAACTCGTTCAGATTGCTCACATCTGAACACGAAAAAAGGACGCGGAAGGAAGGGGGGTATTAACAGCCAGCGTGTGCCATATTGCTTGGGGGGGGGGGGGGGGGTTAGTGCTGTGGTGTGCAGTAGTAGTTCAATGGTGGTGACATTGCATAACCACATCACCTCGCTTGCTGTATTTGTAATATGCATCTCTGTCTTGGAATTGGCGACCTCAGAGCCCCACATCGGCACGGTAAAAATCATGGGCGTATAGTCTAATGGTACATTAGCAAATAATAATGTGAAAATAAATGAAGTACAGGCAGATATGCTAACAATGCGGTAGTTCACACTACCAACCTGTTACGTAGGGTATTTCGTTCTTACCGTCTGCATTGATCGCCTCCCAACCAACCTCTGCCAAACGAAGCATGCCTAACGAAGTATCGCAATTGGGCGCGGGTGCATCAAGCGTTCCTTCAAAACACTGACTCTTTGAACTTCCCCCCCTCGTGCTCAATGGTGGTGACATTGCATGACCGCATCACCTCGCTTGTTGTATTTTGTATTTTGTATTTGCAATATGTATATCTGTTTTATAATTAGCGACGTCAGAGCCCCACATTGGCACGGTAAAATCGTGGTAACTAACTACATGGTTGCACCTATCGATTGAAATGTTCTATATATATTGCGATCCATGTACAATAACACACCACGAAGCTATAACACGTTGTATACCACACCTAAAAGTTGCGTTGTATACCTCACCTAACATCGAATCTGCCAGAATAACAAACAATACCAGGCAGGTGATATAAAGTGATGCATTCCTTCTACAACCGTCAGATTCTGATTTATACTTTCCGCGCACATATTGAGTTGTCCCGCCCCCCCCCCGCCCCCCCCGACCCCTCTTGTTCAAACGTGTTCAAACGCCCCACCTAAAATCAAAATCTGCCAGTGTGATAAACGCTACCAGGCAGCTGATATCACCTGATTGTCTATCTAGCCATCCATGCCGTAGCTCCAAATCATTTCGCCCTTCCCCCCCCCCTTCCCCTCCCCCTCTTTTCCCCCGCTCCCTCTTGTTCAAATGTCCCACCTAAAATCGAAATCTGCCAGTGTACTAAACGCTACCACGCAGTTGATATCACCTCATCATCTTTCTAGCCATCCATGCTGTAGCCCAAATCCCCCCCCCCCCCCCCAATGCCCCCTCCTTCCCAACTCCCCACCAGAGTAATAAGCACTACCAGGCAACTGATATCACCGCGTTATCTTTCTAGTTATCCATGCCGTAGCTCCAATTCATTTCCGACCCCCCCCCTCCCCTTTGTTTTCCCCGCTCCCTCTTGTTCAAACGCCCCACCTAAAAACGAAACCCGCCAGAGTAATAAACACCACCAACCACGCAGTTGGTATCACCTATAATCTAGCCATCCATGCTGTAGCTCCAATGCCCCCCCCCCCCCTAACGCCCCCTCCTTTCCCACCACCCGCACCATCGCCTGGACCCAGCACCACGCGTATAGCAAACCCCTACATCTATGCGACACAAAGCTGTTGCAAATCCCCTTCCCCACCCCTTCGAACACTCCACCCTCTCCTCACTGCTTGTACGACTTACAGGATATACATGATAAACTGGTGCATTCCTTCCACACCCCGGACAGCTCATGAGCTAGCTTATCCATCGTGTATAGCTCACGCGCTCAAAACATGTGCGGAACATGTAGCTCCTATAGCTCAAGCATTGAAAACATGTGCGGATCATGTAGCTCGTATAGCTCATCTTGGGCAAACATGCGCGGATGAGTTATCGATGATAACTCACCCATCCAAAACATGTGCAGATCAGCTACCTTCTGTAGCTCAAGCCTGGAAAACATGTGCGGATCATGTAGCTCCCGTAGCTCACCGGTGAGCTACCGTCGAAAAGAGCTAGCTCGAGCTACGGCGAGCTGATCCGTCCGCGGTGTGATTCCTTCCACAACCGTCAGATTTGTTCCCTTAAAGGATTTATAGTTTCCGCGCACAGATATTGAGTTGCCCCGTCCGTCTCCCCCCCCGCTCTCTCTTGATCAAACGCATGCCCCCACGCCCTTACAAACTCTGCCCTCCCCTCACCGGTTATACGACTTACAGGATACACTTGATAAACTGACGCATTTCCTTCCACACACAGCTGTCAGATTTTGTCCCCCTCAAAAACGGGTTTTATAGTTTCCGCGCACAGACTGTCTAACATCAGCCTGTTGACCCTGGTGCAGGCTACACTACAGTTCCAAGGGGAGCCGCCGACCTATATCCTTAATGAGGACACACACTGACACACCCAGTAATACGCGCGATCGGAGTATCACACACAGCAGCTTTTTGCAGTTTCGACAAAATCTTGATCTCACAGCTGGAGTGTTTTTTTTTTTTTTTTTTTTTCAATAAAATAATAAAGCACCAAGATGGACGCAGGAAACCACGGTTTTTAGATTTGTAAGGCCGATCGATTAGAACAATGCAACATGTGTTCGATCGGAGAAACATTACATAATGGTAATCCCGATACGGCCTGTGTGTGGTAGTGTGGTAGGTCACGGTCTGTAATTGACCAAACACAGCAGTAAGTAGTAAAAAAAAAAGAAAAAAAAAGTATAAACTATCCGGTGGTGGCGTTCGATGGGTACATGCCGCAGACGGACACCATCATCGGCGAACGGCGGAATACGTAGTAGGTTGTGAGGCTAGAAGAGTAACAAAATGCTCGCTCTCATATCATAAACTACATATATATAGCGCGATCCGCAAGGCTATAGGAGAAGAAGCGTGTGCGTTCGGGGGAAGTGGGCAATCAATGTGGACCCACCCGTCCCCCTCGTCGTGTTCTTTCAGTGAACACAACCACAATAAATAGGCAGACACGTTAAGTCACGTTTTTCACTGTTAATAGTATGCACACCAACGTCATCCCATCCATGTACTAATACAGTAGTACCTATAATGTTACACAAAGAAATCGTGTGCCTTGCCCAGCTCCACAGGCGCGACCTACTAAATCAGCTACGACTGCCTGCGCTATTAACAGTAGTGACTGTTATTGGTAGTATAATTGCATTTTTTATTGTGTGTTGTTTGCGCTGCATGCAGCAGATGCCATGCAGAGAATAATATCTTAGAGTAGCCCTTGCGACCAGGTACTTAATAAAGCATGCAGAACTACTCGCTATCACTGTTATTATACCACACACAGGCAGGTGTTAAACGTTTTAAGGTGCATCTATTCAGATCAGTATACAAACAAACGCTCTGTCTGGTACAGCATGCAAACCGTCGTCCCGGACATTTCGTTGCGCCCCAATTGCTTGGTACGGAAAGCCGTGTACCATGGTACCAGGCACCTTCTACCTCCCTCTTGTCTTTTGCCCAAATCTCCCTGACAGTGTCTTGTACTATTCATATGAGTAGTAGAATAGAATAAAAACGTTTTGTCATCAATCAGACGATGTGCAGCATCATATATATGTATCATAAACACCTAAAAAAACCAAAGTATGCCAGAGTAATAAACACTACCAGGCAGTTGATATCACCTCATTATATTTCTAGCCACCCATACCTTAGCTCCAATTCATCCGCCGCCCCCCCGCCCCCCCAAACGCCCCCTCCTTCCCCACCACCCGAACAATCGCCTAGACCTTGCACCACGTGTATAGCAAGTCCCTATATCTATGAGACCTAAAACAGTTAGGAATCCTCTTCCTCGCCCCCTCCCCCCCCCGCCCAATCCCTCCCCTCCCCGCCCAACCTCTCCCCCACCCCTTCAAACACTCCGCCCTCTCCTCACTGGTTGTACGACTTACAGGATTCCCTTGATAAATTGGTGCATTTACTTCCACAGCTATCAGATTTTGTCCCCCTCAAAAACGGGTTTTATAGTTTCCGCGCACAGACTGGCTTACATCACCCTGTTGACCCTCATAGCTACACTGTAGTTGCAAGGGGAGTCGCCGACCTACATCCTTAGTCTAATTTTTAATAAGGACACACACTGACACACCCAGTAATACGCGCGATCGGCGTATCACACACAGCTTGCAAAGATAGATGAGTTTCGACAAAATCTTCGATCTCACAGCTGGAGTGTATTTTTATTCAAAATTATACTATATTCTTAATGAGGACACACGCACCCAGTAATAATACGCGCGATCGGAGTATCACAAACAAAAGGCGAGTTTCGGCAAAATCTTCGATCTCACATCTATCTGGAGTGTATTTTTAGTTTTATATTATTATTAGTCTAAAAAATACTACCGGGTATACGAGGTATATATCATTGTTATAGTACAGTCAAACGTTGACAACTACCACCGGTACCGCCTATCACGATAACATGTTTCCTATCCTATGTACCTGGTATCTGTCTATATTATGATATTCTATCTTCCGATCAGGAGCGGGTAGAGACTCACAGGCAGCGTGGTGCTTTCCGTAGTGGTAGGATATCGTCTGCAAGCCCGACGACGAGACAGAGAGAAATAAGGTTTACAGACAGACAGACAGACAGACAGACAGACAGACAGACAGACAGACAGACAGACAGACAGACAGACAGACAGACAGACAGACAGACAGACAGACAGACAGACAGACAGACAGACAGACAGACAGACAGACAGACAGACAGACAGACAGACAGACAGACAGACAGACAGACAGACAGGCAGACAGGCAGACAAACAAACAAGCAAACAAACAAACAAACAAACAACAAATTAGTTCTGGCCAGGTTTGCAAACAACCGGAGTTTGCCAAAAGGGTTATAGTGTTAATAGTGTAGCATAGTATTAACAGTATTATTAGTACAACACGCCTGCAACGATAGAGAGATGCACCGACCATTGTTGTTTTTCTGAGGTTCCTCAATTTGGGAGGTTAAGGCCTTTAGAGCCCCCAAACCCCTCCCTGTACTAATTTCAAGTAATTTTGTCCCCCAAACCGGTTTCCAGTTGTAAAGGCGTTAAGGCCTATCCCAAAACTGACCTGGAGAAAACTATTTAGAAGTGCTACATAAACCGGATGAAAAGTCCCATGGCCTATTTAGAAGTGGTACACGACGACGATAATCATGCAAAAAAAATGTCCTACTGTATTGATTGGCCTATTGTATTTCAGACGATTTTCGGTTAAGGAGCCATGTCGTTCAGAAAACATTTCAGACGAAAAGAAGAACTACCTCTACCGTAGCACACGTCTGTCTATATATACTGATTATTATTGACAGTATTTTCGTTAGTCAACTGACAGCAAGCACTGTGTGTCGAGCGGGGGGATGGGCGGGGGGATCAATGGCGACGAAAGTTAAGTGGTGGTGAAGGAACGCTTAGGACTACACCACTGCCGTATACGGTATACTGTAAGTATAGACTACGATCCTACTGCGACGGAACATTTCGGTGACCACGTCATCACACACACGGTGGATCGCGATTTCGAGGAGGGTTTACCGCCTCAACCTCCTGTTCCAAGGCTCGCTCAGTTTGGGTAGTAGTAGTAGAGCATTTGTTGAGCTTTTAACAGACGGCAGTCACTAGTGGCCAAACAGAAATGGCTGAACGTTGTACCAGTACGATTATAGACTAATCAAACGAACTAACATCTTAGTCTAGACTACACTATTAATACTATAATATTATAAAAAATGAAAATACACTCCAGCTGTGAGATCGAAGATTTCGTCGAAACTCATCTTTGCAAGCTGTGTGTGATGCTCCGATCGCGCGCATTACGAGTTGTGTGTCCTCATTAAGGATATAGGTCGGCGACTCCCCTTACAACTACAGTGCAGCTATCAGGGTCAACAGGGTGATTTTAGTCAGTCTGTGCGCTGAAACTATAAAAAAAACCCGTTTCTGAGGGGGACAAAATCTGACAGCTGTGGAGGGAAATGTATCCTTTTATCGAGTGAATCTTGTAAGTCGAATAACCGGTGAGGGGGAGGGGCGGAGTTTTGAAGGACGTGGGGGCCTGGTTTTGATCAAAAGCGAGCATATTATGATACCTTACGATATATGGCGTCGCCGGCAAAACGTCAATAGCGAGGTTATGATAGGAGTCAATCGTGAATGCGAGGTCAGGGGGCAACAGGAAGTCATGTACGGAACAAAGGGGGACAAGCTAGGGGGGGGGGGTTGAAAGGATGTGAAAGACCCAAATGTCGTGGGGATGGAGCCCAGACGTGACTTACCATACATAGAAGAGGAGAGGACTTCAAGATTAGATTAGAAGACGAGCTTTAGTTAGAGGAACGAGCAATGAATGAGAGAAGAGAGGCACAACAACTAACAACAACAAGATCGTTTGTGTGTTCTTCACATTATTACACTGATCTATTTGCCCGTCTGCATTCAGCACTACAACCTGTCCGTGTGCTTCCTCCTCCTCCTAGAGAGTGGAGGTCTACTACTGCTTGCTGCTGTGGTCGCAAACTACCAGACACATTGCAAGTTAAGTACAGCAAGGTGATTTGACCATGCAATGCCGCGCGCAATTAATACAAAGAGGGGCGAAACATTTGCAAGCCAGAACACTATCAGGCTATTACTGTATACTGCAGTAGTAACTGTAGCTATAATACTCAGTACTTGCCAGGAAGAAAGAAGGCGGAGCAGATTCAACCCAAGTATATAGTCTAATGATACTACTACTACTATACTACTGACTGATTCTACGATAGCCCCCCAATAACAAGCGAGTTTGTTCAACTAACTGTTAACGAACGTTTCATGGCTGCTCGACAAGAGGAAGGATGCTCTGAAAAGTACGTCTCCATGTATTTTCTTGTTTGCGAAGGACTAGCAGGAATATCGAACGATGGCGTCGGGGTGGCAAAGTGGCAAAGGCCGCCGTATTTCAGGAGACACGGCCGGTATCATAGGAGTTGGTTTCAAAACCGGCGATTTCGTCAAAGAAAAGGGTGTTGGGGGGGCTACCGCCGTAGAACGATTATAACGAAGACCACTGATAGGGACAGCTTACGCTATACCTACAATGGGACCCGAAGGGTGCGCCAGCTAGCGTTGGGCTGCGAAAGCAACTGAGTTAAATCGACACACGACGCGTATGAAAATAATACGTGGAAGTGTGGTGAGCTACTCGTAAAGCTTTAGTTTTCCCCATCCGCCGGAGGATAAAAAAAAAAAAAAAAAGACTCTACTACTACTACTACTACTACTACTACTACTACTACTACTACTACTACTACTACTACTACTACTACTACTACTACTACTCCTAGTCGTAGTACCTGTTGTAGTACTGCTGTTATTATGGTAAGTCATCACGTTCGAGGGAGACTGATGCGAAGTATTGAATCAGCTAGCTGTTGTTGTATGATACCAGGTATGTGATACATTTTGTACCGAATAGAGCAGGCGCGGGCGGGCATTATCGTCGGTCGGGTAATGGGCCTACCTACCTATAAGATAGGCTAGCTAACAGAGTGACTGGAGCCTGTCCTGTGACCACGGACTTGATCATGCGAGTTAATGTGAGAACAACAACAACAACAACAACAACAACAACAAACTAGGATAGCTAACAGCAGTAGTAGTGTTTCTATCCGAAATTACTTACTGGTACGCAGAACGCTAGTCACTCATTATCAAAAGAATCTAATCCACCTCAGTTAGTTGTGAGATCAAAGATTAAGATTTCGTCGAGAAACTCATCTTTTTGCAAGCTGTGTGTTACTCCGATCGCGAGTATTACTGGGTGTTTGTCCTCATCAACGTATACGTCGGCCGGCGACTCTCCCCCTAGAACTAGCTTGTACCAGGTTCAACAGGGTGATGATGTTAATCACTTTTTTGTATTATATAATGTATAGTTTCCACGCACATATTGAGCTGCCCCACACGCCCCCCCCCCCGCCCCAACCCCCCCCCCCCCCAATAATAAACTGGTACCAAAACCGTCAGATTTATCCCCTCGAAAGGATTTATATAACTTACATGTGCACAAATTGCCCCCCCTTCCCCCCCCCCCCCCCTCCCCCCCTCCAAACCCGCTCGCTTTTGATCAAAACCAGGCCCCCACGTCCTTCAAAACTCCGCCCCTCCCCCTCACCGGTTATTCGACTTGCAAGATTCACTCGATAAAAGGATACATTTCCCTCCACAGCTGTCAGATTTTGTCCCCCTCAGAAACGGGTTTTTTTATAGTTTCCGCGGACAGACTGACTAAAATCACCCTGTTGACCCTGATAGCTACACTGTAGTTGTAAGGGGAGTCGCCGACCTATATCCTTAATGAGGACACACAACTCGTAATGCGCGCGATCGGAGTATCACACACAGCTTGCAAAGATGAGTTTCGACGAAATCTTCGATCTCACAGCTGGAGTGTATTTTCATTTCTTATAATATTATGAAAATTAAAATACACTCCAGCTGTGAGATCGAAGATTTTGTCGAAACTCATATTTGCAAGCCGTGTGTGATACTCCGATCGCGCGTATTACGGGTTGTGTGTCCTCATTAAGGATATAGATCGGCGACTCCCCTTGCAACTACAGTGTAGCTATCAGGGTCAACAGGGTGATGTCAGTCAGTCTGTGCGCGGAAACTATAAAAAAGCCCGTTTTTGAGGGGGACAAAATCTGACAGCTGTGGAAGGAAATGCATCAGTTTATCAAGTGAATCCTGTAAGTCGAATAACCGGTGAGGGGAGGGCGGAGTTTTTAAGGACGTGGGGGGCCGATTTTGATCCAAGGGGGGCGGGAGGGGGGGAGGGACAGGTGGGTAAATCATCCCAACGTGATGTGCTCAACATGATGTGCTCCACATTTCACCCGGAACAAACATGATTTCGAACACATGAAGGGTGCGCCAGCTAGCGTTGGGCTGCGAAAGCAACTGATTTAAATCGACACACGACGCGTATGAAAATACGTGGAAGTGTGGTGAGCTAAAAAAGCTTTATTTTTCCCCATCCGCCGGAGGATAAAATAAAAAAAAAAAAAAATCGAACACATTCATCCGTTCGCGCAACCCGACTAACATTTTTTCGCTATCATACTACTAACAATAAGTAGTCCTAATCGTCCTATTAGTCCTGTTAATGTTAATTAGACTGAAATAACTGTATCAAACAAATATTATAGTCTATTGTACCAGGTACTTACTGAGTACTCGTAGAATTACCATACATACACACATACTTCGAGGTAGTAAACGATGGTCCCCCACTACGAGTACTACTTACTAGTTGTGATTGAGGAGGTCATCAAGCGGCAAGATTGTTATGAGCGGTATCATCATTATTAGTAGTTAACCCCTATGTATCATATCAATTGTACCGTTACTACTAACTAATACTATTAATACTACTACTTCGTCGGAGTATTAATTAATGCTATTAATACTATCAATACTGCTAGACTATTAATAGTCTATACTACCACCGTTACTATTACTAATAATATTATTCATAGTATTAATACCTGGTACTATTGATAGACAAGTCACTACTTTTTTTTTTTTCTTTTTTTTTCTTTTGCACACTTTCACTTTCCAGCTTCTGGACAAGCCGCGGACACAGGTGTCATCCCTTCTCCTCCCCGGTTCTTGCCTTCAATTTTTATCGCGCATAGGGTTCAGCAAATCACTGCTCGTCGTTTGTTCATCGAATGTTGCTAACTCACGCTCTCGCGCTTTCCGCAAGTCAATTTGTCCACAAGAAAAAGTCCTAACGAATTTATACGAGTATGCACTCGGCGGGGCTCGAACTCACGAAACTGACCTATACCAGGCTCGAGGATAACCTGATACGCCACCGGGGCGACCGGTTAATACGGAGGAATGTGAGTCAATCATCATGACATATGTATGTGTTGAATGTTGAGTTCATTCATATTGTATTATTAATAATAGTGCTGTGTAGTAATTAGGTATGTAGTCTAGTCTATGTATTATTAATAGTAGCATATGAATGTATGTATTAATAGTAGCACTTGGCAACAGTGACGGAAAGTGGGCGTGGGGAAACGAGAGGAGAGAAACAACAGCACAACATGCACGAACGAGCGAGACGAACAAGGTAATAAAGCAAGGCTTCGGCATTAGACTAATCAGACATCCGAGCAGTTTTCGCATGGGATGGCTGCTATTTCGACTGTTTGAACTCATTTGTTGCTTCAGCACTTTGTTTGATAACTCGTTTAGGACTAAGGTTCTCCTCTGTTATTCCACGTCTTTTTATCCCACCCCAGCCGTGACGGCGTTCGAGGCACTCAATCAAGCACTATTATTTCAACGCACACATGACAAATCAAGAACGCTTCTCATCAGCATGGTCCAATCATCGCGTCAAGTCGAACAGCTACTATACAAGCCATATGGCTACACTTCAACTAGCACAACAATAATAATAGTATCAGCGTTGCTTGCAACATGCTTCGTTTGGTGATGGGGCCTGTTATTATTACATCGATGGCCAATGGACACCGATCACCCAAACTTAATTAAGTGCGGGGGGGCACCCACCTCTGCGCTGATGTAGGGCTCGAGATCGCTTTCACCGTATGGCAGATCCATCTGCACGATTGTTGCGTCGACTGAACGATGCATGTTGAGGACCGCGCCCAGGACAACAAGCACGGCGGCATTCAATCCCGACTTCATGATGACGATGCTACTGATGATTCTGCTGATGATGGGTCTGGCCGAAACGTTGTAGGTTGTAGGAGCCACAGACAGGGAAGGGGGGATTGAGGCGCTGCTTACTGTATAGTACTGTTACCACAGCAGTATAGTATACTGTAGTAGTGTAGTGTCTGCCGGGGTGGTATCGCAAACTGCCTTGCTTGGTAGGCTGGTCCGCTGTCGACGCTCGTTGGTGTTGGTGCTGGTGTTGGTGTGTTGGTGTTGGTGTTGGTGTTGGTGTCGGTGTCGTCTACTTGTTGCAAAGTAGTGGCGCTCGATATAAACTGAAGTACCAGTAGTAGTAGTAGTAGTAGTAGTAATAGTAGCGTGCTGCCGGTTAGGGTTGGTTGTGTGTAAGGGCGATGAGCTGCGCGGACTTCAACATAGAAACATTACATGCATCACGGTTTGTTTCGGGCCATCAAACCTCCGCCTCACGAGGCTTTGTGGGCTATTTTATTACTTGTTGTGACTGATTTTCTTACCGCCGAAGCCATTAGTTGCGAGGTCGCAGATTCCTTTTGAGTTAATATTTATGTGGGTCAATGGGATTCGAGAGAAAACGAAAGTTTCGCCTAGCTAGGGTACTAATAATACGGTTGTGGGGTAACTCTAAATGCATGCATCATATGTATGTGTGCTGTCCTTGACTTGACCTTTTTGTGTTCTTTGGCTCGGTTTGTTTGTTAGTTTGTTGTGGATTGCGGCTTGTTGCGCGCTTGCTAGTTGTAATCTTTCACGTACGGTACGTGGAACAAATCGCCGTTTGTCACGAGTCAACCATAAATTACTCACCACTCGAATGCTCGGAATGCCATCATGATGTATACTGACTGACTGCGAAAAAAGCTGAGCATATTAATAAGCAAACCAGCACACACACCTGACAACATTTTTGCAAGGAAGAAACAAAAAAAGACGAAAAAAAGAAAGAAAGAACACAAACAACAACAGATAGTAGTGCGATACGTAAAATGCCCAACAACACCGACCCATGTGTTGCACAACAAAAGTCCGCGAGGCCTTGCAGCTTAAAGTGTACCTGGTACACTTCTGCTGTATCTTGAACCGTTGGGTACGGGCGAAGCTTTGAAAGTTGAAAGGCCTGCTTGTCTACCGACTGCTCCTTACCTGCCGACCTGGTGCCGACCTCGAGCCAACCCAGAAAGGGTTGGGGTAGGGCTAGCGAGGGTTAATTTAGGTAGGAT
This sequence comes from Undaria pinnatifida, assembly GCA_012845835.1. NCBI lineage: Eukaryota > Phaeophyceae > Laminariales > Alariaceae > Undaria > Undaria pinnatifida. The sequence continues at coordinate 20,742,559 of JABAKD010000009.1, forward strand.
GTGTCTGGGTCGACGTGCAAGATTGAAGTTGACTACACACGTCGTTTTGTACCTACTGCACATTGATTGGGGGAGCTGCTATACGTAGACTATACCGCTATTAATGGTGAATTTTAAATTTATCATGTGGAAATCTGGAAAATTCCACGAAAAAAACGTGCAAGCACACACCAGGAAGTATACATAGATAGTAGCATATGGTATCTGCTTGCTGCTCACTACCTACCCTTTCACTTCGCCTCCTCGCCACCTCTCCCGTTGTGACTTTGGCAGTTATTAGACTATACTTATTAATAGTAGATAGACTGTCACCATTTTTTTTTTTATTGTTTCTTCCTCCCATTTACTCCGAGTATTATAAAAAATGAAAATACACTCCTCCAGCTGCTTGTGAGATCGAAGATTTTGTCGAAACTCATCTATCTTTGCAAGCTGTGTGTGTGATACTCCGATCGCGCGTATTACGGGTATTTATCATCCTCGCACTACTCTGAGGTCTCGTGCTCCCCGCCACTAGTAACTCAGATCTGGGGTCACACAGCGGGCCCTCCTTCCCCATCCCCGCTACGGTATGTGCCTTCATTTTATTCGCGAGAAGAGTTCTTCATTCAGCATTTTTGCTTCCCTCGTCGACTCGTACGTGTCGAATTGATTATGCCTACCCACCCTTCTCGGCGTTCTCAGCAGTTATTAGCTATTAGTTCGTAATACTTTGATCCTTTTGTTGCTGTTTTTGCATCATTTTTGCAAATACACTCAAAATCTCACCACGGTGGGAATCTAGCTCAATCAAGCACCAAGGACCAGCGCTAGTAGTAAACAAGGGTATAACCACTCACTAGATCACCGGCGCGACCGGCTTTCAATGGGCTATCATAATTAGTACTTCGTATATCAATATATGATAGACTGTTATTATTGTACTATTAATATTATACATACTTGTATAGTCTAGACTAGTCTATATGATGAAAATAAAACTACACTCCAGCTGTGTGATCGAAGATGTCGTCGAAACTCATCTTTGCAAGCTGTGTGTGATACTCCGATCGCGCGAATTATGGGTTGTGTGTCCTCATTGAGGATATAGGTCGGCGACTTCCCTTGGAACTACAGTGTAGCTTGTGCCAGGGTCAACAGGGTGATGTTAATCAGTCTTTGGGCGGAAACTATTAAAAAAAAACGTTTCTGAGGGGGATAAAATCTGACAGCTGTGGGACAGGAAATGCATGAGTTTATCAAGTATATCCTGTTCAAGTCGTACAACCGGTGAGGGGAGGCGGAGACTTTTTAAGGCGTGGGGGCCGGGGGGCGGCGTAGTAGAGGGGGGGGGGGACTCAATCTGTGCAGCAGCTATAAACCCGTGAAGCCAAGGGGAGAATTCTGACGGTTGTGGGAGGAACGCATCATCATCAGTTTATCGTGTATATCCTGTAAATCGTACAACCGGTAAGGAGACTGTATAGTCTAGTCTATAGTGTATAGTCTAATAGTCTATAGGAGTGCAGGGGTCTGGCGTTTTGGATCCACGCTCTAGTTTGTGTATTCCCGGGTAGTGTGTGAGATGGGCGTTCGAAAAGCTTTATGATTGATATCAAGTGTGCACCGCCCGACGCCTGATGCAGAACGCCAGATCTCCCTCGTCGGTTTTTCATTCGATCAGTACAGGTGTGTGAGTATGCCTTTGCATTGCATCGAGAAGAGCAGAAGAGATATCACTTCGGAGCAGTAGCGATCGACGTCCATCGCATGCATGTTCTATCATGACTCGGCAGCACGAACAACCCGAGCATCAGGCCTGAGCTTGACCTCCGCTGGCCTGCCACATATACAGGGAGTACACAGGAACTTGCGTACGAGCCTGGTAGACCCAAGGAGCCCACTCCAAAAGTTAACTCACACTATATCACTTATTGTTTAATGCATACTGAATTCCACAGATTTATGATGTCTGGTTTTGTCCCCCTCAATGCTGGTTATTATATAGTTTCCGTGCGCAGAACAAGGTTGAACGTTTTAGTCCTCTTCACCCTGGCATTAGCAGGGGAGTCACCGACCTGTATCCTTCACGAGGGTATACACACCCCGTAACACGCGCGATCGAAGCACGTATCACACACGCAGCTTGCAAACAAAGCTGAGTTTTCATCAAAAAACATTTTTGGTCGATCTCACAGCTGAAGTGTATTCTTTCATTTATTTAATACATTATAAAAAATGAAAACACACTCCAGCTAGCTGTGAGATCGAAGATGTCGTCGAAACTCATCTTTGCAAGCTGTGTGTGATACTCCGATCGCGCGTATTACGGGTTGCGTGTCCTCATTAAGGATACAGGTCGGCGACTTCCCTTGGAACTACAGTGTAGCTATCAGGGCCAACAGGGTGATGTTAGTCAGTCTTTGCGCGGAAACTATAAAACCCGTTTCTGAGGGGGACAAAATCTGACAGCTGTGGAGGGAAATGTATCCTTTTATCAAGTGAATCCTGTAAGTCGAATACCCGGTGAGGGGAGGGCGGAGTTTTGAAGGACGTGGGGGCCTGGTTTTGATCAAAAGCGAGCGGGGTTGGAGGGGGGGGGGAAGGGGGGAGGGGGAAGGGGGGGGGGGGGGGGGGGGCTGGGGGGGGGGCGGACGGGCGGGCAATTTGTGCGTGGAAGCTATAAATCCATTAAGGGGATAAATCTGACGGTTTTGGAAAAACAAAAAAGTGTACCAGTTTATCATAGGGGGGGGGGAGTTGGGGCGGGGGTGGGGCGGGTGGGGGAGCTCAATCTGTGCGTGGAAACTATACATTATTTTGAAGGGATAAATGTGACGGTTTTGGAAAGAATGCATCAGTTTATCATGTATATCCTGAGGTAAGTCGTACAATCAGTGAGTAGAGAGAGGGCGTGTTTGAGGGGGTGGGGGTGGGATGGGGTGGGGGGGTTGGGGAGGTGGGGGGGGGGGGGCGGGGGGGGGGGGGGGGGAGGGAAGGGCTTAGGTGGCATAGATGTAGGGGTTTGTTATACATGTGGTGCTAGGTCTAGGCGATGGTGCGGGTGGTGGGGAAGAAGGGGGCGTTCGGGGCGGGCGGGGGGAGGGGAAGCAGCGGCATGGATGGCTCTAGAAAGATAATGAGGTGATATCCAGTGCGTGAAGTGTTTATTAATCTGGCGGATTTCGATATTAGGTGGGGCGTTTGAGCAATGGAAAGCGAGAAGGGGGGGGGGGGGGGGGGGGGATTTTTTAGGAGGTTCAGGTCACAAATAATATTCAAATACACTCCGGCTGGGAGATCAAAGATATGTAGGGGTTCGTTATACGCGTGGTGCTAGGTCTAGGCGATCGTGCGGGTGGTGGGAAAAGAGGGGGCGTTGGAGGAGGGGGTTGAGGGGGGTGGGGGGAAAGAATGAAAACTACGTCATGGATGGTCAGAAAGATAATGACGTGATATCAACTGCGTAAAGGTGTTTATTACTCTGGCCGATTTCGATTGTGAGCGGGGCGTTTGGACATATTTTAATAACTGGTTTTACGACGCTGACGACGTCGACAGCTGACCCAGACATACGTTGAGGAGTTGGTTGGTTGTTGCAGCCGCAGGAGTAATAGTAGTAACAGCAATATACAGCCGCAGTATCATGAGTAAGACGTTGCCGACTGTGACTGGTGGAAAGCTCGGGCAATTAAAAAAAGCCCTCCTAACCCGAACATGAAAGATAACCCTCGGAGAGACTCGAACATGCACCCGAAGATGTAAGAAGAGACCCATCGATACACCCGTGACAATGCCCACACGATATAATTGCTAAGAAGGAGATACTAACACCCGATCGTCCTCGAAAATTTCCGAGTGCCAACACACCAACCCCACGCGAAATCTTCAGAATTATTGGGAACTGATCGGGTTTGATCAATCAACTTGTGAGATAATCACCAAATGAAGGAGAGTTGACACCAGAGAAATCGTGGATTACCTGTCAGCCCGCAGCCCAGGGGATACAGACCCTACAAGGTCAAACCCGAGGCTGGCCGATGACTGACTGCTGATCCGCAGCCGCGGGGAGACCCTTTTCCACACACCGACATATATATACTGACCCGCAGCCGCGGGGACACCCTTTACCGCAGTAACCATACTCCTGAAATGGAGAGGGAGGCTTGACCCGACCTGCACCAGACTTTAATGTTTAAGCGCAGACGAGCGTGTAACAAGATAAGGGTGGGGAAAGGGAGGGCAACTGGTGTGGAACATGGACATGTCACCGAAATGCCATGGGGCTGCCATGAGACTGCCATGTGAATGTCAACTGCCATGACTGACATCACGGATGGCTTTTCCAAGATGGCAGTCGCATGGGAGTCTCATGGCGCAGTGCCATAATGTTGATGGGCATTGTTCATGAGCGTGCATGGGCGTTCATGAACATTTTGGGCGCTGTCGTCGTGCGACTTCCATGGAACTACGCCACGGGGACTGCCTTGGGCCTGCGATGGGACTGTCATGGGACTACCATGGAACTGCCACAGGACTACCATGGGATTGTCTTGGCGAATATGGCAGTGCCCACGACAGTGCGATGACCGTGTTACGTAACTTTCATGGGAATATACGATGGAACCGCCATTTGGGCAGCCATGATTATGCCATGGGACTGTCATGAGACCGCTATGGTACCTCAGGCGCATCATGGCACCTCGTGAGGGAACGCCATAACCCCTCATGGCGCCCCATTACATGGACGGCCATGGGCATGCCATGGGGCTGTCATGAGGCCGCCATGGTATGATACGTCATTGCGTCTCATGGCACTTCGTCATGAAATGTCATAACCCTCATGGCACCCCATAGCATTTCCAAACATAACACATCATGGCGCCTCAAGGCATTGCCATGACAGTACTATTGCACTCCAATGAAAGGGAAAATCTTTGTTGTGGCATTTTCCGTGACAGCATTAGCGAAAGGTGCCATGAACCTGTGACGGGCAACCGGTTTCATTAGCGTTCGTGGACGACTTTCTATCCTGGTGTTGATGAAATCGAATTCTACTACCTTTCGCGCTAATATAGTGGAAGTCGCCATGGAAGCCGGTGAAAGCGCATGAAAGCACACAATAAGGTGTCTTGACAGCACATGACAGCCACGAAAATGCCATATAGAGAAGACTTCATGGCAGTGCCATGGATGCCCACGAAAGTGTCATGGTAGTCCCACGGAAGTGCCGCGAAAGCCATGAAGTGCCATGACGTGCCGGAAGCTTCCATGGGCGTTCGTTCACGAAAACGTATACCAGGTAGGTACCTCGCAATAATTACGTCACGCTGGTGGCCTTCCGTATAGTATATATTATGTGTATCACATCATAGGAGGCGGCGCCATCAACTTCGCTCCCGGTGGTGGCTGTTGACTACAACAATAAGAGTACTTAATTTGTGCAGTGTTGTGAGCAATAGCGCAGTGTTTGCTGTAAATTGTGTGTGTCTCGCTCGCTTGGTAATACCCTTGGTAACCGCAATAAAATATACGTATCGCTAAAGGAAGACCGGTACTACGTATAGCCAAAGGATACCGGTACCCGTGCGTCTACCCGTCGGTGTGATGGCGTGTTATGCGATGACAGTTACAACTTCCGGAACATTCTTGGAAGATTATGTGGAATTCTTTTGTTGATTTTTGGCGTCTACCAGGTATGGCGCATGGCGTATATGGCGTGTGGCGTGTGACCACTAAAAATCTTGGTCAGAATACAGCGAGACAAATTCTGCTACAAGCCGGTATCTACGCCGGGGCGTGAGCCCCGCGCTGGACGTAGGCAGTAGTTGCAGTAGTTGCAGTAGTTGCTTGTGCATAGGGGCGCGTTAAATCCGGTGCACAGGAAAGCCAATAGCGGTCCAGGTCGATTCGCACATGTCTGGGCTTTGAAGAGACAAAACAGAGGCAAAGTCGAGATAAGAGGATTATTGATCACCACCCACCTGCGATGAATAGCAGATACTGCCTACCCACCCACGAAAAACAGCACGGTACAAGTAGGATACTGCTGTATCAGAAGGAGCTCAAAAAGCGGCAGCTGGGCAAGCGAGCGCACCTTCCAGCTTTGCATGGAAATGGTCTACTGTACGAAGGCTTGGAGAGAGACGTCAAAGAGAACGAGAGAACTCGAGATAAGAGAGTCGCCACAGACCACCCAGGAAAACAAACAACTTGTTCGTACAGGATACCGCATCAGTTGGAGCGCAAGAAACGGCAGCTAGCTGGTTAATCGAGTCTACCTTCCAGCTTTTCAGGGAAGGGATCCATTGAAGCGCTCCTCCTGTGGTTATTTATTATCTCTCGGCACAAGGACTACCAGGCCACGGCAGTTGGCTCGGCTGCTGCCGGGGGTGAGAACAACAACAACGAGCCGCGACTTGGGAATCATGAGACTGTGGAGTCAGTGGAGCCGCCATGCTTTGCAGGTGAGAGTCTGTAGAGCACTTCTTCAAGAGTCGGCACTGTAGCAAATCGTGCACAAACAAGAATCTCGCGGGTGAAAACGAACATTGATGCTGAACTCTCGTCGCAGCCACGGTAGCCGTGCGTGTGGGCGGTATGTCAGGTTTTTCAACGTATTTTTGATGGACCCTCGCGTCGCTAGAGAGGTGGGCATGTCGGGGAGATCGTTAGATTCGATTTAACTTGCAAGGAAACACAGCGTCTTCTCCGTTGTTCGTTAGAATTAAATTTTCGTTTCTGCCTGGCTACTTACAGTGGTCAGCCCTGACTGATTAGTCTACACTACTATAATCAGGTATAGTTTAGCCCAGCAGGTAATTTCTCCTTCGAACGAACACACGTTTGATCCGTGGATGGCAGTCACCAAGCGAGACCTGGGTGCCACATGAAAATGAGCGATGTCTGACTAAGTTTTACTCGTCCGTGAACATGGCTTGGTCCAGGGAAAAATCCAGCCTGGTAGCCTGTTGTCAGAGAGCGGCTTGGCTAGTCCAGGCACTGCGTTCATTGGCGGAAGATCCTAGACTCTGGGCAGGTGGCACTGTCACGCGAAAAAAGGCGATCACAGCATTCTCGCTGAGCGGCATTGGTGCATCCAAAGCCTGCTAGAAGATGGCAGCCGACGGCAAGGCCTGAACCTTCGGCCAACGACGAAAATTAAGCGTCGAGGCAGGTGCACACCGCCTTGCTGTAACACGACCGTCCCATGACAGTTCCATGGCAGTGCCATGGCAGTGACATGCTACTGTCTGTCGTGCTATGAACATTCATTCGCAAACGACCGTGAACGTTGGTAGGCCTTCATGGCACTGCCATGGGACTGCCCTGAGACCGCCATGGGGAATTGTCGGGGGGGGTATGAACTGCCATGGCAGTGCCATGATTTTGCGTGGATATGAACTGCCATGGCACTTGTGTAAGTCTTTCATAGGACCGCCGCCGTACTTCGGCGATGAGCATGCAATGGGATGTATCATGAGACTGCCATAGAACCCCTTGGCACTTCACGGCACTTTCACCGCCTCATGGCACCTCATGGAATATCATGAGATATCATGCCCCATGGGATACCCGTGGAACGCGCTATTAACACAACGAGAGCCCCGTAAGAGACCCATTGGCCAGCACTGAACACATGACAGACTCATGGGTTACCCTTGGGGGTGACCCATGGATGACCCATGGGAGGCCCAGAGGAGACCCGTGACAAACCCATGGGAGATCAACATGGACATGGAAGACCCATGGGAGCGCCATGCACACCCCCATGCATGGGTGACTCATACGAGACTCCCATCGAATTTCTGAAAAAAGCCAACGAATAATGCGCATCTCTGCGGATGAGGTTCAATACAAATCCCCGAAAGCCCCCGAAAGTGACATATATATGGCCTTCATAGAAACGCCGTGAAGGACTATGGAGAGCCATACCAGCTTCATGGAAAGCCATACCAGGTCATCACAACCCATTAAGTGCATGGAAGCTTCCAATGAGCGTTCACCAAACCGTAAAGTACTGCACACCGGTACACATCCACAATTACCTACGTTTGTTGGATAACCCACGGGTTACACCATGCCACCATCCATGTGCTAACCATGGGGGAATCTACGGATACTCGTCATGTCAAGTGCATAGCCCCGTGGCGTGGGTATCCCCATGGACTACTCCACGGTTTACCACGGGTTGATTGATGGGGTTGTTCGATGTGGCTTGACCCAACGAACAACAGTAGACACATGCGGTGGCTACTTCGGGTTATCCGACAGGATATTGGGGGATATTGTAGTATGGGTATGGTACGTGGAATACTCCTTTGTGTTGAGATACGGACTTCACATTTGGGTCCTTGTGGAATGCTGAGAACATCTCTAGGAACTTTCTTGTATTAGTATTACTCGTATAGAATTTCGGGATTTCGGAAGAGTAACGATTGGTACATGGAGCCGAGCACGTAGGCTTCGCATACCGGTGCCTACTCGCCCACTCCATCTCTTCCCCTCTGATCAGCATCCGGGACAAGTTAATACAAACCATCTTCTTCTTCACACTGTGTGTTGCAGTGAATTTCGCGCTCTGAGACTGGGGTGCAGGAAGCACGTTATCATTTGCGTATAAACGATTTATTTCAACAGGGGTATCCCAGAAAAGACCCATGGGTCACCCCGTGGTTCATCATGGAGAACCTCACGGTGTACTCCATAGCATATCTCACTGGGCAAGCCAAGGGGACCAGGACGCAATGAAAGAACCATGGAATGCACCCCATTATTAGGCGCACCATAGTGGGGTGCACCAAGATTGTTGTTTTTCGCCAGGCTGAATCCCATGGCACACCCCATTGTGCAGTTAGTTGACGTGTGAGTGTGCCACGGCACGTGCCGTGGGGGCATCCCATGAGATATCCCACCGGACGAAAGCTCCTCTGTCTGGTGGGCCCCGTGGGCCTCCGTGTTTTTTCACGATGGCACAATCCATGACTTATCTCAAATGGAGTGTATCAGCGATACCATGCGATATGATGTGTTCCATGGCACGTCGCATGGAGTATTCCCTGGGTTATTCGATCGTGCCATGGTGTATCCCCTGAAAAAAATAAACAATTCCATCGGGCAATGCTGCAGAGGGCAGATCAACGCCCCATGGATATCCCGTGACACGTATAAGAATGCCAATGGCATCCCCATGGAGTGTCTCAGTGAGAATTCGTCATATGACGTGGCCCATGACCCATCATCAGGGCCATGACATGGCTTATCCCTTGGTGTCATTGTGGATCCTATGGACAATTTTTTATACGAGATGAGACATTGCACGTGCCATGAAGCATCTATGGGATATCCCAGGGCACATGCTTCCATGGAAGGCCCCGTGGGCCTCCGTGTTTCTTTCTATGGCCCGCCCCATGCCATGGTGCATCTCCTGGCACGACCCATGGTGTTACCCATGGATTATCTCGTGGGAATGTTGTCATGTGGGGTATGCCATGGCAAAACTACGGGGCATCCCTGGGGACAACTGCGTTCGTGGTGTGTGCCCCGTGAACCTCCACGTGTTTTCGCCATGGCACGCGGTGTATGCCATTGAGTATCTTGGCGATAGTTTGCCATACGCTGTGCCCCATGGCACGTCCATCTCCTGGGATAACCCATGGCGTATACCATGGGGTCTCCCATGGGAAACACCTTATGACACAGTATCTATGAGATTATCCATGGCGTATCTCATGTGACACGGCATGTGACGTAGCATGGGATGTCCCACGGGGCATTTCCCCATGGAGCTATCCATGGGGTACACTATGGCATCATGCAACAAGCGTTGAGATCACCCCTGCAAGCATTCCTCCCGTGGCATATCGAATGGAATAAACCGAGGAATAAAAAAACATGGACCACACCGGAACTACCGATGACACATACATGGCATGTGTGTCATACTCCGAGTATTACTTTGACTATGTAATAAATAATACGCGGGATACACCGTGACACGAACGATGGGATACACTGTGGCACCATGGAAATAAGTCATGCAATAGATGCATCATGACACCATGGAACATGCCGACATGGGATACCCCACGCGACTTGTTTGTGATGAGATGTGATGTGACGTGATGAGATGAGATGAGATGTGATGAGATGTGATGAGATGTGATGAGATGTGCGATGTGATTTTTGACGCATGCTATGATAAAGTTGCACCAACCATTGTTGTTTTTTCTGAGGTTTCCTCAATTTGGGAGCTTAAGACCTCTCCCAAAAAACTGGTTTGGAGACAAAAAAAACTGTTGTTACCGGATGAAAAATCCCAAAGTCGAGGCACACGACGAGATTCATGGAAAGCAAAAATGGCGTTTTTTTTCAGAAGATTTTGGGTTAAGAAGGCCCGTCATTCAGAAAACACTCCATTTCTTCACACGAAAACTGCTACCTCTATCGTTGCACGCCTCTGGTACTGATACTGATACTGATACTGATACTGATACCGATACTGATACTGATACTGATACTGATACTGATACTGATACTGGCACTGGTACTGATACTGATACTGATATTGATACTGATACTGATACTGATACTGATACTGATACTGATACTGATACTGACACTGCTACCAATACTGATACTGATACGTATAGCAAACGACATGTCATCACTGAAAGGTATTCTACGGAGCACGCCATGGGACGAACCATGGAGGTCCGTTGCGCATTCCATAGGAGTGTTTGTCCAATGGAGCATCCCATGGAATGCCCCATGGCACGTGCCGTGGCATACCCCTGTGACATACTACAGGGCGTGCCATGGAATGCACTCATAGGGTACGTATCTGTGTCATGGAGTTATACATGGGATACACCATGAACCTATGGGATACGCCTTGGGGTACTCCGTCGGACGTACACGGCATACTTCATATGGAAATTGGAATTTCGTGGGGCTCTCCTCGGGAGCATTTTTTTTGTGGGATAGCTTATGCCATGCCCCGTGGCACGTGTCATGGCATATCATACCGCACACGAAAAATTACCTATGGGTAACCACCATGGGGCGTGCCGTGGGATGCACCATGGGACACACTATGGAAAGGTTGACTCATTGGATAAACCATGGCATATATCATGCAGTAAGCCATCGCACCTGGAAGAAGCCATGGAACTCTGGAACGTGCCGTGGGACACAGTACACGACATGATATCGCCGGTATATTGATCGGATACGCCATGGGGCATGTCGTAGTGAAAAATCGTTGACGCCCGCGGGGCACACCATGGGAGCATTTTTCCTGCGGGATACCCCATAGGGATGCCCCGTGGAAGATCATGACGCATCCCGTAGTGTATCAAATTGTGTCATATCATATCTCATGTTTTCTTTGACGATGCCAACTATGGCATGCCCCACGGCATATGTCACTTTGCAAGCCATGGCACGTGCAAGCCATGGCATACTCCATGATGTGCCCATGAGGCAACCCATGAAGCAACCTGTGGACATACCATGGGGTGCCCAATGACACATCCCATGGAGTAACCGTCGTGTTGTTGGACGATACATGAGTGGTGTCGGTCCATGGCATGTTCCGTGGAGAATACGCCATGGGCCCACCCATGGGAGATGCGGTGGGACTTACCATGGAGTATTACCACACCCATGGAATCCGTGTATCCCATGGGACCAGGGTGCCTCGTGGAGCACTTCATAGGGCACATCATGGGACACGTGCGTCCCATGTAGTGCACCGTGGAACATTCCATGGGAGGCCCACTATTCCATGGCGTGTACTATAGTGCATCCCATATAATACACCATGAAATATTCGACGGGGACACGGTTGTTCAATGGCGTACACCCTGGTCCCCCAAAGGGTACACCCTGATGCACCAAAGGGTATGCCATGGGGTGCACCACGAGGTGCCTGGGTGTTGCAAAGGTGTGACTCATAGGCCATCCAGCTACCATATACCCCTCTGTATACGGTGCACCCGAAAACATGGAGATGACCAATATTAGCCGTAACTCCGTCATGGTTCTGGCCGTCCAGGCTTTTCCCATCAAGGACCCCAAATCGTCGTACATTCTAGGCAGTACGCCGCCACCTTACATTTTCCGCCTTGACCCCTCGGCGCACATGCACGCACATATGTACATATATGAGGGGCCGGGTTTCTATGCTAAGACACTTGTGGGGGCGACTTACCTCCGGAAATCTTATACTGTTTTTGGGGTGTTAGATGTGGGAAAGCCCGTACGACGAGAAGTGGGACGGAGTTGCGTCTCGTATTGAGAAAATCTAGTATCCGAATGCACCGCACAATACCTGGCCATAGAGGACTCTCACAGGAATCAGTTGAGCAAAAGCCTTGGTCAGGTGTGCTCGTCAGATATAACCAGAGTAGTCTCATTTGTGACAAATATCATAAAATAATACAAATCATGTGGAATACAACACCAAGAAACGTCCGTTCTGATGAGGGTGAACTCTTCATAGGCTACACGCTTCTCCGGAGCGTTGTGGGGTGCTCACCTGGCCCTGTATTGGAGTATGAAGCGCCCTCTTTGACTGCACACTGCACAAGAGCTTCTCCTGGTGTAGGCAGCAAGCCGGTGAACAAACGGGTGGCTAACACATATTCTGGAGAATGCAGTTTCAACAGGGACAAGATGCTACGGCGAGGGTGACATTCATACAAGACAAGGTGCTACAGCTTGCGCGGGGAGATGAAGATAACCAGAGGAAACCGAACGGCTCGGAAGCCAGAAGGGGCGGGGGAAATGACCGATCCCTACACACCAGTGAGAGTTGTTATATATCGAGACCATTCATCAAGTTATTGTCCAGACGCTACTTACAGCTGGAAAGAACGTTTTTGAAGACAGACGAAGTAAACCTTCCCTAGTTAGAGCTGCAAATATGCCGACACAGCACAGGATACAACCCAAGTGCTACCCGCTAACAACGCCATCCCATGTGTGTGACTGAACTCCATAAATTAGCTAGGGTGGTGAACATGGGCGATGACCAGCAAGTGTCTGCCTTCGTAGATTTTGATGGGATGGTCTACAAGCCACAGAAGGAAGCGGAAGCTTTGAACGTTTCAGAGGCCGCTAAATGGGGGACTGCGCAGGTGGACGAGCGGAAAGCTCTTCGCGGAAGTGGGACATGGAAAAAGGAGAAGCTACTGGGGGGGGGATCGGCCATGAAGACCAAACGGACTTGAATTACACCCTCAGCTCAGACGACGGCACGGCACGTCTTAAGGCAATATTGGTATCACAAGGGTTTTCTTCGGTAGTCGTGAAGGGTCGATATTGCATACGTTTCCCGGTCGCGCGTGTGTCTTCCATGCATGCCGTGTTTACTTTGGTAACGAAGCATGAATTCGAGCCTGAGGGGTTGGTCGTCGAAGAAAACCTTATTAATAGTTTCCATCCCATCGGAGTTCATCAGCATGATCCCTCGATTTGTCAGACACCTGCGAAAATGGTTTTACGATAGAGTGCCCGCAATAGACACAACAGATCCCGCTTGGGCAGAGGAGAAGGGAGGTGGGCAGTCTCCCGTAGATACGGGTGTGTACGTTGGGCGAAACGAAGAAGTTTCTCTGTTGTGTCAAGCCGTTTCTGTTGACGATGTTGGTCTTGCTGGCACGCGTGAGGAAGCCGACAGCTTCACGAAAAACATCGGAGGAAACAAATGGGTCTTCGGGCCTTGGACCAACGGCACTGATTGTATAAAAGGTAGCTCGAGATAAATCATAGAAAACCCTCGGAGTCACCCAGCACGGGCATGTTCAGGAGATACCTACGAACGTGTCGAAAAATGCAGCACTGCCGTTCGTTTCGAAACCGACAGAGGACTGATATGTGAAGCGCTCGGACACCGCCAGGTGTCAATTAACAAGTTAATATGTAAAGCCGGGGAAGGGGTTGAGGTATTCGAACCACCTCAGCCTGTAAACGAAGCTTATGTTACAGAGTACCGCAGGACGGCACGAGGAAAGCTGAGGGCCTGTCAAATGAAGAGCGAAATACACTACGTATGTAGATTATGCTGTTCGTAACGCCGCTAGCCAGGAAGAATCACTTATTGAGACAACTATGGTTGCGCGTTGCGAGCAAGTACGTTCTCCGCTATCTGCAGAACACACTATAACTAAAGACAGTTTAGGACGGTGATGTGGGGTGTAAGGAACTGCTGGGATTTTTACAGTCTGATTAGTCTAATAGGGAAGGAATCCGCGGTAAATCAAACCTACCGTTGGGACCTATTTGCGTTCGAACGGAGACATGATCAGCTGATGTGCAACAAGTCAGCTGATTGCCGTTGCAATAACAACACAGGTAAAGGACGTTGTAACTTGTTACGCAGCGAGAGAGGCAGAGTACAGGCGGTCGTTTCTACAGTCCGTAGGACGGTATGTCATACACCCAAACCAGTTACCCGCGGACACTGCGGGGTCGACCACACCGCCAAAGGGACCTGGCGCTCGCTGTAGAACCAAACATGTAGATGTGGAGTGCCATGATGTGAGGGAGAATGTGGAAGGCATGAGCGGTAAGGCGCGTGCGCGCGACAGAGTAGCTGTGTGGTACTTTAACGAAGCCGTTGAAGCGGGTTACCTTCGAGGGTCTGAGGGGACGAATCATGAGGTCGATAACTAATATGTAGAGTACGCGCTTGGGCGGGAGTACTTTACAACTCTATTAGTTGCAGGCTCAGCGATAGCGCAATCGACAACATTTACGAACGTGCGCGGTAGTTAACTTGATTGTCGCACCAATATGAACAAGTGTAGTTGAGGCTTCATATTGCGTGACGGTGGAATGCCCTTTGGGGCACGTTCTGGGTAACGCCGGAAGTCCTTTTACGTGGAACCGCTTTCTGGTCGATCCCGATATCGCTTTGATCTACTCAGGAGGGCGCGAAAAAAGCCACTTCCGCAGCGCGAACGGCAAGCTCTAGTAAAGCGATAGGAGTTAAACGGGAGGTGTACACAGGTTGACGAGGTTTATACAGGGGGTCACTAAGGTCGTTGACAGATAAGGAGATCCAGAATCGACTCGGTTACATAAGTGTCCACACAAAACCAGGTGGGCTGCAACATGGAGCTGAAGAAAGGTTTAAAAGGTTCCATCAGTTCGAATAGTCTGTTAGAAGGGCTTAGCCCATGTGGTGCGCGTCACACCAATAATTCGTCAGCGCAATGGTCAGCCGGCTTAGTGTGCGACCCGTCAAATCAGGGGTAGACGTGGTGCCTCCAACCTCGCGCGCTGCGACTACTGCCGAGCAAGTGACGCCTCTGTTCGGCATGTGTGCACCTACAGTTTACTGGGCTCACCGGTCTCGGACCAAGCTTATTGGGTCGACGAGGGCGATGAAGCCATCGATGACTTCGTGAACACAATCAGATGAGGCTTTGGAAGCGCTGAATAAAACCCGCACCGCGTCCAACGATAAGTGGTGAAGTGAGGGGGGGGGTCTGTTCATACGGCACGTTGATGACATCGAGTTGAGGGCTGATGTCGCGTTAACTCAGGTTGCTGGCGTACCTGCGGGCGAAGAGTTTCTCTGTTACCGCCACCTGTTCGGCGCACACATAGCTGGCCGAAATCCTTGCGTTCTCATTAAATTACCACCAATTGGTACTCACACTGGTGACGTACGATATGGACATTCCATGGAGTTCGGGAGCGACTCACCAGCTGCCGGAGACGCTGTCGAGACGTTCCTCAAGTGACATGCAGGCGTGCGTTTAACAATTCCTTCCTGGACGACCGCCTCATCAGGACCATGTACCGGGTTCCCATGGGACCGATGCTCGACGTGATATGCATCGGCATACCATCGGAGCTACGCGATGTAGCCGCACCAGGGGTATAGCTTGTTGTTGAGCCTGACTGGCCTCATCGCCGTCACCACTGCCAACGCAGTCTGTGAAAAGGCAGAGGGGGTTCGGCCACTCTGCTGGCGGCATCTACATTGCCAGTTCAGCCGTGGCCACCGCCACCGAGTATAGAGTACCGTCCTAATGGAATAAATGCATACCTCAAGCCGGACCGCCGGCTCCCATAGCGGGAACGGCTGTTGTTGCCGAAAACTTCGACTACACTATAAAGATTTTCAAGGAAAAGTGCTCAGTGGTCTTCTCTTATAGATGCAGAGGCGATCTCCCCGCAATGATAGGATGTGTGCGAGTTAAGGGAGCAGCTGCCAATGACTGAAGAACACTCAAAACCGCCACAGTAAACAGATTAGGAAAAATACTTCGACGTATCAGAGCGAAGCCAGCGGGGGAACACCGCAAGAACGTGATAAGCGAATTGAACCCGTGCGTTCAAACGGAAGACACGCGCCGAAGGCTTGCCAGACAATGGCCCGTCGAAGGAAGGATCACCACATAAGACAAAGTAAAGGCGCTCATGGGACCAAACGCTGGGATTAGAGTCCTGCTCCTGGAGTGCTGAATCGGTATATTCAGTTCGACCAAGCAGCGCCAGACCATTTTGTCAATGTTGGTCGGAACGTCTTGCGCGGTGGATTCAATCGAACACACGACAATCAGAACGGAAGTTCTATCAGGTAAGAGAAGGGCGTTGAGTCATCCCACGGTAGGGGCTGCAGCCTTTGCGCCAAAAGGTCCCTGGGCGATTGAGTTCCTCATATGAGAAACTGCCAGTCAATCAAGTAATTTCACGAAAGTACATATTGTGTTAGGACTAAGGCATAGAAGCTTGGTCGGGTTGTGCGAACGAATGCCTTCGAAGTAATTCTTGGGGTGAGATATTGAGTTCCTCGTGTGAGGAGCTCAGGGACTTTCTGCTGCAACCCTATCGTGGGCTGACTCCGTTTGCGGTCCACAAGAGAGGCAGAAATAGCAGGGGGCAGTGACAGGAAGATATGAGAGCGGAAACAGCGGAGGAACGTGTTGAAGCGGGCGCAATACTGGGACGTTTCCTGGGGTGGCTAGAGAATTACTTCGAAAGGAGGACCGGTAAAAAAATATACTGTTTGATGCTCCCGTGATCTTCATTGACAGGTAACACATCTATTTGGTGAAAAAGCCACACCCGGGGGAATTGATAAACCGCACACGTTGGACCCGGTAATCATGAACTACTCAATTCCGCCGAGAGCTCTAACACTTGCACGGAGCTCACCATATTATGACAGGACGGAATGACTCTGCCCCTCCCGCAAGATCAACACAGGAGCACCAGCGACGATATGAGCGGAGTTGTTCCTACTAACCACCACAAGGGTCGCTAACGGGAAAACGGGTACAAAGAGTACCACCAACGTGGTACGCGGATGAGAGTCATATGCGGACGAACCTTGGAGGGGAGCTACGCACCCTCGTTGGAGAAGGCACCCCACCAATGCATGCACCACCGGCTGTATAGCGAGGTTCAAAGCCGTGGTATTAAAGACCGGACCCGACATGCCGTCAGCATCGACGCCATTGCTCACACCGTTGTTATTATCGCCGCCGCTATTTCCACCCACTTCACCGCCGATTCGAATATTAGGCCTCGGCCTAGCGAGACTTAAGGGGTAATGCCCGGGGACTAATCATTAGGCATCGGGAGTGCTTCGCAACACGCCTTACAACAACAGGAAAACCCTTGACGCTACCCCAGGCCCCAGTCTGGTCGGGGGAGACGACAGTCAAAAAAACGAGAGAGTGGCGGGACGCGTGCTCGAAAGACAGCAACTCGGTTGGAAGCGCTGGGATTGGGAAGAATTTGAGGCTGGGCATACCGAGGTCACTCGTGTCAGAGGGTTTGCGCTCATCCACAGCAGCACCTATGGGTGCCCCGACCATTGAAAAATCATCATGCCGATTGAGGGGGAATTCATAAACAGGAATCAATGGGAGGGCTTGCTTTTCATGTGGCGAGTGTATATGGACCAATACGAAGGGCGTGGAGAAAACGAGCGGCGATGATACTCGCTTGACTATTGTGGCAGCGGGAAGTGTTCGAGGTGGACTTCTAAGACACTGCTGCTGTAGGCGACAGTTCAACGTCGGGAGCTGATGTTTGGTGGTGGTAAGGATTAGGATTCGCAAATCCGGTAAAGCCCATAAGGGCAATGCACAAAAGCGCTTGGCGTGGTGCTTTCCAAAATTCGAGCGATGCCGGGTGGGCGGGGTAAAATCTAATGGGGTTACTTATTTGTGTAGGTTACTAAAAAGTTCAACTTAAGAACGGGTATACCGACGACTCCCTCAACCCAAAAGGTCGTGGAGAGGTAACGCGAATGGGGCCATGAGGAACAGACGGGAATCTGCGGAGCTTGACCGGTGAGATGGGACGAGTACGCAGTGCAGCTTGCATACTCGACGGACTGCGCAATGCTCTCGTCATCCCTTCGGCGAGTCACCTTTTAAAAAGCCATGATCGAGACATGGGCACCAAGCTCGATATGTTTACTCCCGTGCTGGATAGTGATGACGTGCGCTCGGGGCTTGAAACGTTTGCTACCCCCAAAAGTAGAAAATCCTGGGGTTTCGGGGGGCTCCCCAAGGGCGGAAAGAGCTAAAACTCGAACGTCAGCGCCGTGATACAAGTAGACATAAGTATTTGCGTGGGGAGGCGTAGATAGGGGGTATGGTGCTGGAAAAGGAGACCGGTGACCCTCTGACAATAGAGATGTAGCAAGAGAGGGTGTGCACGGGGAGCTGGCGCATGAACACTAGATTACCATTGAACGAAACCGTCGGAGACGAATTAAAAGCTTCGTATCGACCGGCCGGGTCTCGGATACGTTGCCACCTTGAGCGGTTGAACGGTTGTGTACTCCGACGGTGAGCGGCGTCGGAAGTATTTTTCCTCGGAGCCGGGGCACTTACGGGGGGATCTCAATACGATGTGTAGACAATTTTTGCCCGAGGCGTGGGCAGGAAAGGCGAACGTTCGACGAGGGCAGTGTCTGGCAGTGTCTCTCTGAAGTCTGACCGATAGACTTGCGGTCGGATTTTCACGGGGGTATTTTTTGGAGACTGAAGCACGATCAACGGAAGCGTTATCGTTTAAGTGTCTTCGCGTCATACCCGGCTTCACACACTGGCGAAACGTTGACACGTAGCGGCCTTGTTGCAGGCCCGGACCCATACCATCAGCTGGGAAGCGGAGGGCATGATACAAAGCGTCGGGGAGGGCGAATTAACGGTGTTCCAGGTGGAAGCCAAGACGATGGGCTGCTATTTAGCAAGTCTCGCCATAGGCGCGCCGTAGGTGATCCGCCGAAAAAGTCGCTTCATGCAGGCCTGCCCCGTCATACCGGCTTTCTTGAACAAACCACGAGCTGGAGGCGGGGGCGGCGAAGTCGAGCCATGCATTCGGACCTCGATAAGGATTCATCCGGTTGCAGACGGGATCGGAGTGGTACGGACGAATTCCGCATAGGGGAGGCGGGATTCCAGTTGTCTTGAGTCGGTTAGATCCCTTTGAGCACGCAAATTCCCCGAGGCTCCGGCATGGCGTGAACAAGATGGTGGTACACATGGCTTGGTTGCAAAAGAGAGGTATTCGGGACACCGGGCTGTTTGGGGAGGGAATGGGTAGCTCATCGTGCAGGGTATCCGAGGAGCCGAGGGTTGTCGTCGGCCGATGATGTGTGTACTATTTATAGCTGCCGGCGTCGATTTCCATCGCGACATGTCATGTATGCGCGCCAATCATTGGAGGTTGTTGAGGGAATCATGCTGTAATGCACGGCGGGTCAAGCATCACAAGTGATTTGAACGATTGACAATAAGTTGCTCGAAAACATTCGTCATGAAATAACGAACTTTTGTTACAGAAATCCCAGTTGTGGGGCGGGGAAGATGCTCCTCGCCGCCCTTGCCGCTGAGGTGGTACTAATAACTGGAGATGGTGCCGACCTTGCAGACCCCGACCAACTTTTAGAAGCCTTGCGAAAAAGTGTAGCGTAGAATCGAAACTACCTGGCATCGGATTCGACTCGTAGGCATCCGCCCCCAAAGGGACAAACAAACGAACAACCGGCACGTTTCTGGCACCTTCAGCTATAACCTCGGCAGGCTTTCGTTACTGCAAGCATGTCAGCGTGGTGTTTAAATGATCAGGGAAGAGGATGACGATATTTCATGTTAGTTTTTCCGTGGTAGTCCCGGAAGGAGACTAAACCACGTGGTATGCGCGCCGTTAGAAATCCACGGAGATAATGCAGTACGCGAGCTGAACCCGCCCCCCCCCGATTCTGCGTTTGGAGCGAACAACAAGGCGCCGATGAAAAGACAATAGCACAAGGAACTGTCGGAAAGGGTCGGCGAGGGGGGGTCCTGGAAATGGATGTCATAGTGACGACACACGTCGTCTCTTCCCGTTGCTCCGAGCCCAATTGATCCGCAGGAAGGTACGCAGTGGAGTACATTTACTTTCTTATGTGGAAGCGATGAGATAAGCCGATATGATTAAAGCGTCGGCGGTAGCTGTACGATCAGAAGCAGGTCAACACAGCACAGGTGCTGCAGGCAGCGATTCGGTTCGGTAACGGTGAGAGGGACGGAACAAACCCCGTAGAGATGTACAATTTCGGTATGCCAAGATGCAGGAATAATGATTTGGACGATCTGCATCGGCTACCAGAGGCGTTAACTTGGTCGCTGTCGAGAAACACGCGGCAAAGGCGCAGAGACTCAAGTCAGTCCAGTCATACAACATTTAAACCGGAACCTCTGCGGTTTGACAAAAATCATAATCAAAGACGAGCGGGAGCGGTGCCGGCAGTAGCGGGTGGGAGGCGGCATGTCCGAGATGAACTCAGATCACTTCAAGGGGGCGGTGTCAAGGTAAGCGAGGAGTCAACGGTCTGAGATATCATGAAAAATGTATTGTGCCGTCTATTGTGCGAAATTCTTATTTGCGAGTGATGGTTCCGGAGTAAACCAGCAGAACACATAGTGGCAGAACACATGGTGTTTCTTCTGCATGAACGATATCGCCTCAACACCTGGAATCCCACAAGTACGCCCCTGACCCTGTTTCCTGCAACCATCGTAGAAAACGTTTAACGCTCTGCGGCACTACTACTGTGATAGCAAAACTTGATTTAATATTGCTGGCGAAAAACGCTTAGAACACGAGCACGAAGGCTACTTACTTGTGCTGTCATTTAGACAAGTAAAATGGTTGGTTCAATCGCAGGAAAATAATGTGATTAAACCGGCCCGTGAAAGTCCCTCATAAACAATTTGACCCCTCAGATCTTGCGAAACCACGGCCTCCTTCTTGCCTATACCTTCATCTCAAGTCGCAACTACCTCTCATTTGCCTGCGATAACTACAATAAAAAACTCATACCACCAGGTCCCAACTCTCTTGCATGTGCAGTTCAATGCTTCTACTTCCACAGCAGCAGTACTAGTTCACAGCATGTCGACATCCACACTCCCTAGCTTTCAGCATAAACGCACGCACACTCAATCCTACTGGGATATTCGAAGGATAACGACATACCTCGTACATGTATACCCCGTAGTTCGCAGCATGAAGAGATGCGCATACTCCCAATCCCTGTTCGTTAGCTCCAAGCGGGGTAAGTTTCAAGTCATTGTATTACGGCTCTGTTGTGGCGGATTGACATGATTGTCACATGAAACCCCGTGGCGGAATGCTGCCTAGGTCTGTATAACGCCGATCAGTCTAGAAAGCGTGCCGCTCGGGCCTCAGTCCAAAAGCACACAAAACCAAACGAGGGAAAAAGGAACCTGAACTTGATCTGAAACGAGTGTGAGTGACTGCGAACCGAGCTTGAGTACAGCTATCGTTACCGTGAGGCATTGTTGGAGGTTTCATCCGGAGATCTGTTATATTGTACGAGCGCTTGGAAGAGGACTGCGTGAGACGAGACTGGTGTTTGCAGGCAGCTGTTGCAACAAGCAGACGGTAGGGATCAGCCTGAAGGTAGACACGGAGGAAAAGCGGTGAGAGAGTTGGGACAAGGGATTGGAGACTTGGGTACGTATGACTAAAATAGCTCTTTATCCGTTCGTTACATGGGGCTTCAGCTGGGATCCGTGTGGGTTGATAGTCTCGCTTGACGCAGGTAGAAGTACGGTCGTAAATGCGCAGGTAGAAGTGCAGCTGCATGCCGAGCCAATTTTGGTTGAAATAATGTATAGAATTTAGCATGGGAAAAAAGGAGTAGTCTAAATATGAATGAATTTTACAGGATGTTGAAGAAAATTCCATGGCAGTTCAACTCTATCGTATCATGTTGAAAATCTCGCTCGTGTAGCAAAATCTCGCTTGAAGCAGCATCACGAACCCCACACGCTGCAGGATAACCACAGGGAGACACCGCAGAAATTGAAGAAGCGCTGAGGAGTCGCAACATTTGTTTCTTCCACGCGCGAGGCCAGGACTGTCGTTTCTAAGAAACAGGATGTCGCTTCTCTCACGAAGAGGGAGATGTTGCCTACGGTTTTTACAGAAACACGGTGCAGAGGGATGCGGAACAGGCCACGAACCAGACGTCGTATGACATGATTGTTGCATATGATCTCGCTGGTAAAGGACCGCTAATCCCGCCGCCAACGCCGACAGACGACACAGACGGTACAGCCAAATAAGGACACGCCCCGGGAAGTCCAACATGCCCGGGGAAACCAGTAGATGGGGAGAAGGTGACTGACGTCAAAGAAAGTTCCTCTCACCAATCGAACATGGGAGCACTGCAAACTAAGACGTCACAGGTTTGGGTTCATGCAACGTTGTGGCATGCAACGAGCTCGAGCCGGCGACTTCCGATCGCGGTGCTGGTGGATACTGGGGCGGGCGGAGGAAACTACGTGTCACGGCAGTTCATCGAGTCCATCGAAGAACGGGATGGTTGGGGAAAGTCGCTGATAAATCCAACTGGAAAGGGCCTACTCAGCGCAGCAAACCCAAAGAACAGCGCTGTACCTCCGATGGAAGTGGTAGGCTCGTGCTTGCTGCCACTAGTCTTTGTACCGGTCGATCAAATCTTCCGTGTGAAGTTCAGGGTGGTGAAAGGACTTCCGTATGCGATGGTGCTTGGAGCCGCGTTCATGAAGGACAATCGAAGTATCCTCAGCTTCGATGGGGAGGAGGGTTTCCGGCCGACACCATCCTCAGCGTGGGTACCATTCGCCTCGAAGGAGGTCGGAGAGGCCGCGGCAGGAGCGATGTGTGCCGAATGGGAACATTATTGCGCGGTGAAACCGTCAACGGACGAGCAAGAACCGGAAGAATTGGCGGGACCGAAGATCCCGGCGGGGATTATGGAGTTAGGAAACTCTGTTTGGGAGGACGAAGGCACTCTGAACTGGAAACTACGCATTGCGAAAGACGTAGAGGTTCCAGGTGGTACCAGTATCCAGGTAGACGCTTTTGCCAAAGGCCCTCAGCCTCAAGTGCAGCAGCTCGTAGTGGTAGAGCCAACTAACCGCTATGATCTTAAACTAGGAGTGGATCTAGGAGTGCCAAGGGGGGCACAGTGGTGGTTTCCAGGTATACCACTTCAATGTAAGTTGTCGAATGTTACCCAGGATAATGTGAAGATCCAGGGGGGGCTGGTGATTGCGACGGTTTACGCTATTAACAATTACGATCGGGAACGCATGAAGTCACTCATGAACCCGGTGTCAGAGAAACCGACAAGCCCCAAACAGGACGAGGGGATCAAAAAGAAAGACATGAGGAGACCACGGGAGCAATGCAACAAAGGGGGTGAATCGCAGAGATTCCGAACGAAGCCCCCAAGGTGGACCTGAGAGAGGCCAACTTCGGACAGCTCAGTCCGAGCGAAAAGGACACATTGATGGGCATTCTCAACGAGTACATCGATGTGTTCGCGGACAACCCCAAGAGTGTACCAGCGTGCAAAGGAGTGCCCATGCGACTGGAACTCAAAGATCCCAACGCCAAGCCATACGTGGCGCCCATTCGACACTACAGCCCGCAACAGCGCGAGATGATTCAAACTGAGGTGGTGAAACTCCTGAAGAATGGATCCATTCGGGAATCAACTTCCGAGTGGGCCGCCAATTGTCCGACGGTTCGCAAGAAAGATGGGACAGTGCGGGTTGTACAGGATTTTCGAGGTATCAATGCGCTTCTCAAATCACAGAGTGGTGGACTCGGAGACTTGCAGCATATCATGGATGAGATGGAAGGGTCGAAGTATTTCTCTAGCATCGATTTAGCTCCAGGATTCTTACAGCTCGAGATCCATGAGGATGATCGACACCTGACAGCATTTCGAGACGCTGACGGAAAGCTGTACGAATACGTTCGCTGCGGTTTCGGGTTGAAGACAGTGCCTTCGGCGTTTGCCAACTACGTTGGAGGGCGACTGTTAACCGTCAAGGATAGGGGAATCAAAAACTGGTTGGACGACATCGCCATCCCGTCGAAAACTCTTGAAGGTCAGTGGGTACTGCTGCGAGAAACGTTAGAGTGTCTAAGGCACGGACGTTTAACCGTAAATCTTCAGAAATCGCATTTCTGTCAGTCGGTCATGAAGCTTGTCGGCATGATCGTGGATAGACTTGGTACCAGGCCAGCCCCGAGCAAGATCGATGCTATCACGCAGCTGTCCAGGCCGAACACGGTGGAGGAAGTGCGAGTGTTGCTGGGCATGACAGGATATTTACGACAGTTCGTACCCCAGTATAGCACAGTCGTGGCGCCCATTTCCGACTTGCTGAGAGATCCAAGGTTCAGAACCAAGAGAGCGAAGAAAGAGAAAGTCCCATGGGGAGAAGAGCAGAACAAAGCTTTTGATGCGCTTATCGAAGCTTTGACGTCACCTCCAATCCTAGCCCTGCCGGTGTGGACAGAACCGTTCTCGCTGTCCACCGATGCCAGTGAGATAGGAGCAGGAGCGGTGCTAACACAATGCATTGAAGGAGTGGAAAAGGTGATCGCGTATGGCAGCCAAAGGTGGTCGAGAGGAGACTCCAAAAGGTCAGCAACGGACCGTGAATGCATGGCGGTCATGTGGGCAGTAAACAAATTCCAACCCTATCTTTGGGGACGACCGTTCACGCTCATCACGGACTGTTCGGCGTTGACTTGGCTCTTCAAAAGCCAATCTCTCACACCGATATACCACCGCTGGGCTCTGAGGTCGATGGAGCACGACATAACCTTGAAGTGGAGGCCGGGGACACAACATCAGCTCCCAGACGCCATGTCGCGGTTACCGAACAAGAGCATCGTGATCGAAAATTTCGACGACTCTTTTCCAGGAGACGAGTCGTTGCCAAACGTTTACAAAGGGCCACAGGGGCCAGTGCTCGACGGCGTACACCTCGAAACCTTAGGAGTAGAAGATGTGGACGGATCTAGTACTCAAAGTCTTACAGTACTTGCAGCCGTCGCACTCACACCCACAGACCCATCAGAGGCAGATACTCAACAGGCCAAGCTTGTCATTGCACCGGAGCTTCCAGTGGTGGTCATGCTCGACTGTGGGGGGGGAGGCAGCATCCTTGCATCAGAAGGGTTGCTGACGGTCAGGGGAGCAGTAGACCAGGACTGGAGAGCACTGGAATGCATCAGAGCAAACGGACTGGACAAAGGTGCGAAGCTTCTTAGGGTGACAACAGGGTCGCCGGAATGCCTAACCATGTTGAGAGAGGTGAAACCAGACGTAGTGGTCGGTGACGCCTGCAGGAGGTTTGAAGGGATACGAGAGAAGGAGGGAATATCCGGAGCGAGTAGCCTAGCCCAAGCTGCCATCGCTTCAGACGCACGAGTTTTCATACTCGAATGTTTGGGCAACTTTCTGCGAACGACGGTATGGAACGAGGAGATTCTCCCCGCTTTGGAACGAGAGTCATACATCGTGGACAAAGTGGAGATACTAGCGAGCCAAGTAGGGATTCCGTGGAGGAGGAAACGGACATTCGTGGTAGGAATCAAGGGAGGCCTTGCCACAAAAAGGAAGTTAGCCGTTTGGAAGCGGAGGTTGGAGAAGGTAAAGCAACCATTTCAGGAATTAGGGGAATTTCTGGGACGAAGAGGCGCATACTTCTTGAAAAGAGGTAACGGAGAGCGAGCGATTTACTCGTTCAACGAACCCATCATCTCTTTGAACCGTGCTCACATCATGGGGGAAAAGCCAACCGAAGGGTATATCGCACACCCAGCGGACGCGGCACGCCTTGAAGAAGCCGAAGAGTTGCACTTCGACGACTACGCCAAAATTACCACAGGACAAGAGCACTACGTGATCCCGCAAACGGTTAGCCAAAGCGCAGCGGCAAACGCTATCGCAGATTTCACGTCTCCTCCAATGCTACGAGCAGTATTAGTTGAACTAGCTGTTCAAGGCTTACTGGGAAAACCGGTGCCAGAGGTGGCGGAACTAGAAGGGTTGGCCTGCATGGTGTTCGAAGATTACCTCGCAGCATCGAAAGCCTTTGAGGTGACAAGAGCGGTCACGAGATCGCAGGCAAAGGCCACTTCCCAGGCACCGGAGGTTGTCTGGGAGGCAGAACCGCCGTTACCTGAGGAGGAGAAGATGGAGAATGCAAAGGCGCAGACGGTCACTACTACTGAACTACCAGTGGAAGTTGATCGCCCACGCAAACGCAGGGGTCAGAGAGAGCCCATCCCGAGACCGAAACGGCAGCGTGATCCGTTGGAATAATCACCAAAGGACACCAGCAGCCGTTCAAGCGGATCAGGGAAAGAGGCCAAGGGGTCCCAGCAGTCAGAGCCATCCATGTTGGAAAGGGTGACAGGTATTCTCCAGGATTTGCCACAGCTGATGCAGAGGCAGTGCGAAGATATGGTACTTGGCGAGATTCGGAAAGAACTCCAGGAAGCGGGAAACCGAGGATCAGGAGGTGGCGAATATGTGATGGATGATAACGGCCTCTTGTGGATGGCACCTCGGGGAAAGATCCGACGACTTGCAGTTCCCCGATCTCTCGTTCCAGGGATTATGGCGCTGGCGCACAGCACCTATGGGCATCCGGGGACGGCACGAACTACAGCCTTGACTAGTCATCGGTACTGCTGGCCCACCCTCATTAAGGACGTTAGAGACTACGTCCTCTCGTGTGGGTGCAGACGTCGCAAGCGGTCAGCGAGTCAACGGGTTGCCATGCTACCGTCGAGGTTTGCACGACCCGGAGAAGTACTCGAAGTCGACATCCAGGACATGGGGGTGAAGTCGGACGCAGGCAACAAAGTTCTACTGGTAGCAGTTGACAAAGCCAGCAAGTTCTTGTTCGCCTTTCCACTCCCTACGAAAGAAGCAATCGGAGTAGCGAGGAAACTGCTCGAAGTGATGCTTACTTTTGGGCTACCGCTGTATGTTCGCAGTGATCCGGGATCCGAGGTCATTGTAGAGGTGATGCAACACTTATGTAAGTGGTTGAACGTGACCATCGCCTATGGGCCTGCCGATCATCCACGTGCACAGGGGACGGTGGAGAGATTGGGGGGGTGGCTACACGAAGCACTAGGAGAACTGTGCAAGACCTGGCCTCGCAGATGGGACGAATACGTACAACCGGCACTGTGGATCCATCGTACCACGCCGGACCTGCGCCTGCCGGGGAAGCCAACTCCCTTCCGTCTGTTCTTCGGTCGTGATGCACGCACGCAACTTGATGCTACGCACCCTGAGATAGATGGTGGTGATTTCAGAGGCGGGATGCGCAGTTACGTGGCCGACAAACGTCAAGCGTACAAGAAGGTACGGGATGTACGGATGGCTCTATCGAAAAGACATGAAGACAGGCAGAAAAGTCGTGAGAGTCGGAATGCTGAAATCGGTCGGACCTCGGTAGGCACCCGTGTTGTTGTCGGAGATGAGGTGCTGGTGGAGGAGGCGGAGTCTGTGATGGCAAGGGAAGGGATACATCATAAACTAGCCCACGAGCACTGGACCGGACCTTGGGAGGTGACTGAAGTTGTCTTACCAGGGCTCAGCTACATCGTCACGATGAATGGGCGAGGGATTCGCCGACGACGGGCGTCAGCATCGAATACCAAGATGTTCCACTTACGTCCGGACGACCTCCGTCACGACTTCGAAAACGAATTTGCTCACCTGGCATGGGGAGTTGACTTCGGACTGGCGGAGCCGTCGATTGTAGCGTCGCCTATATATATCCTAATAGACAGAAAGGCTGTGATGGGTCAAGGCAACGCTTGGAAGTGGCGATACAAGGGACGATTCGTGGATAGCACAGAGTCGCAGTGGCTGTCCGAAGAGGAGGCACGAGACAGTTCACCCCTTTACAGCTGGACGTTTTCCATGCGCTGTGGGAAACGTATCACGGAGCGGAGTGCCGGGCAAGACCAACTTCGACGCTAACGCGGAAGAAAAGAGATGGGATCGACCGCGAACAAGCGTTGAAACAACACCCCGTGGGGACCGTAATCTGGAGGGAATTCGCGGACGCTGAAGGAAACAAGAAGCGTCACCTTTCAAAAGTCTTCGACTACAAGTCACCGTACTGGCGGGTTCGGTACGCAGACGGAGATTGGGAGGAGCTCAACGAACGTGAAATCCTGAAAGGTAGGAGGACCGGAAATTCGCAATCCGGTTCCCCGTAAACGTGGAACGTGAAGTGGAGGCGGACGGAGAAAAGGAGAAGACGTTGGCCAAAGATCGACCAGCGAGGAGGATCAAGGCCTCGGCCTACCCGGGTTAATGGGAAAAGCCGGGAAGTGGTGGATAAGAGGCTTTCAGCTGGTGCGCTTGATGAGAAATACTAGCAAGTCCAGCAGTACCGATCTGGGACCTAATGCGAAAAATGCGCGAGGCCCAGGGTCCCTATCCCCTGAGAGACGCCCATCCATGAAAATGTTAGACGCCACTCATTCGAGCCTTAGGGTAATCGAAACACGGTTAAGTGTGGGAAAAGGCCCTCACTCTTACTCCAGTGTATCCGCAGCCCGGTTAGCACGGTATTCCTGAGCCGTGCTGGGGGGGTGTTGCGGTGGATTGACATGATTGTCACATGAAACCCCGTGGCGGAATGCTGCCTAGGTCTGTATAACGCCGATCAGTCTAGAAAGCGTGCCGCTCGGGCCTCAGTCCAAAAGCACACAAAACCAAACGAGGGAAAAAGGAACCTGAACTTGATCTGAAACGAGTGTGAGTGACTGCGAACCGAGCTTGAGTACAGCTATCGTTACCGTGAGGCATTGTTTTGGAGGTTTCATCCGGAGATCTGTTATATTGTACGAGCGCTTGGAAGAGGACTGCGTGAGACGAGACTGGTGTTTGCAGGCAGCTGTTGCAACAAGCAGACGGTAGGGATCAGCCTGAAGGTAGACACGGAGGAAACGAACTAGAAGCGGTGAGAGAGTTGGGACAAGGGATTGGAGACTTGGGTACGTGTGACTAAAATAGCTCTTTATCCGTTCGTTACATCTCCCACACACAGGGTAGAGGCAAGTAGAGAAGAGAACTCATGCGTGAGGCCTCCGAGAAGAGCGAGCTTCTAAGCTAGAGCTCACAGCAGTCTACCATCAAGAACGCCGGCCAGGTACTATTAGGCACCCAGTAATAGTCCAATAGCCCGAACCGGCACGAAACTGATAAGCAGCTGTCATACTCGAAATCCCAAAGCGCTACCCTCCCTGATTCTTCACAAGACAGTGACGAATCAATAATGGACTCAATTCCATCACTTAAAACAATAAAAATGGCATGAGGAAACTCATCCTCTTAAGCAAAAACCTCTTCAATAGCCCCACTTACAACAGTTAATTGTAATCACAGGAAGAGATTACAACAGTCGCGCCTTCAGGCCAAAAACCTAGTACGACAGATAAAATGCCAGAGATCGCGAGGTCACCCGGACAAAGGTCTCCCGTTGTCGTCTACACGACCGCAATAGATACACAGATCATACCGGTAGGACCTATGACAATGGAAAGCCGATAGCTTGGCTTAAAAGTTTGCAATATTTTTTTGGGGGGTTATTTGCTGAAAGACTCCGGGTAACGTCGCTATGGGGAAAATATGACCACTATGTTTTTTTTCTGGCTCTTTTGTGGGCCATGTGGTCCAACAGGTCAATTTGTTCATTTTTCATCAAGCCTTGATCAACACTGCTCACCAAACACGATTGGCCTCCGATCTCGAGATAGAGACAACCCATGGTCACTCCTCTTTGTTCCGGAAAGGCCACATGAGTGTAGGTGACAGCGCTGAAGAGTTTATCTCGATCCGTGCCCTAGGGCGTGAGAGGTTGCTTGTGTTATCCTGTGGTCTTCCGTCACCTCCTCTCAAAATTCTGTTTTTCGCCCGTTGGGAGACGATAGAGAGTTTTTGTCTCAGTTTTCTACACACCAGCCGCCAAATGCGTTTTTAACAGAAGCCTGATCGGCGCCCGCCACAAATCACCGGCCTTAGAGTGAGCGATGTACACCAGGGAGGGGTCGAAGCCCCTAACGAGCTCGCCACGTTTAGAGTTCACGACGCTGTCGTTGATTTCGTCGAACGAAGTGTGTGGAGGACACGAAATTGCGCCGCGTCTAATCCAAGATCTGCTTGAAAAATCCTCAGGCCGATGTTGGCGAAGATCGCCGCAAGAAATCGCTTTTTTTCCGGAATTCTGGAATGTTTCAACACATAGTTCTACCAAATTGGGTTCATAGGCGACCGTTCAGGCAAAGTTTGGCTGGGATCTTCGGGAATTTCAAACTTTTGGCCTTCCATTGTCACCGGTCTAAAACAATATCAATGTATATATATATGATCATTCGTTTTTCGGGGGATTCGGTCAGGAGTTTGTT